>PXOD01000455.1:0-45864 GCA_003012165.1 Paramyrothecium roridum
ACATACAACAGCCGGTGTTCGCTGGTCGTCACCGACCCAACTACTAATCTGCCGCTCACAAGTTTAATTAAGGGAGAGCGGACGGGATCCCATGTTTTCTTGTGGCTATGGTCGTATGTGGTGAGATAGACATCACACAAGGCCTATGAAGGCATGAAAGGGAACAGCAGATACAAGAAAGCAGCTACCAATTTTCCCATGAGCGTCACCAACAGTTCTTTATGATACCAGCAGGCTGAAAATGAAAAAAATCTGCATAAGCAACTTCTCCCTGGCATTCATACAGAGCATCACGATATGAGATGACTATAGTTCTTCGATCTAAGTTTCTGTCTTAACATCATCCAGCACCTCTCCTAATCGACCCTCCGACTTGACACAGCCGAGATATCTTTGTAGAAACTGCTCATCAATTGGGGGCGCAGGGTAGTGATCAGCGCCAAGGACATACTCGCCCACGGGTAAGCCCTTGAAAATAGTGTTCGCTGTTTCGTCCGTGTAGCTGTCCACGACGGCAGTGATGCGCGCTAACGGACTTTGCGGATGTACAGCAGCATAAGCTAACACGCGTTGCTTCCATATGCCATATGCCAAAACCTCTTTTGCATTTCCGCCATTAATGGTGTTCAGTGTTGAGAAAAATTCGGCACAGCTAGGTGCATGCGTGTTCAGGAAATCGAAGTCTCGTCCTCTACCACGTGTATGATGCATCATAACATCCACCACAGTTCTAGCGAGGTAGTCGACAGGTAACACGGCGGATAAATCAGTATCTAAGTCTGGGAAAGCTCCCATTTCGAGACACCCAGTAATAAAATTGTGTAGAAAATCACCACGATCCTGGCGGAAATGACCAGTGGCGGTTGAAGCTGTCACATAAGGCAGACGGTAGACGAATCCTGTGGCACCGCGCCAACGAGCCGACGAAAGCATCTTCTCCGCAAGGTATTTTGATGTGCCATATCCATACTCAAGGTCGTTCTCGGTTAAGTCCAGACCGAGGTGTTTGGGCAAGGTAGAGATGGTAGAGATGAGATGAACCGCTTTGGGACGGCCACGCGAGGCGAGACGTAGGACTTCATGGGCGCTGACTATGTTCGGGCCGACATAATCCTCAAGAGGTCGCATCCAATCCACGAGTGCGCCAGAGTGGCATATAGAATCTACCTGACGTGCGATATCGTCGAATGCTTGTTCGCTCATACCAAGCAAGGGCTGGCTTAAGTCGCCTACGACAGGTTTCAGCAGCGGCGCAAAGTTGGGATCCCAAAGACTGTATTCCTGCATTGTGCTGACCAATCTTTGGTGTGCTCTTTCGTCAGATTCAGCTCGGATAAGGCAGTACGTTTTTATGCCTTGCTTAAGCAGCTCAAATAAGATGTATACGCCCACAAAGCCTGTGGCGCCTGTCAGTAGAACGGACTCTTGGCACCCAGCGACCGTGCCCCGGCTCCCCTCAGATGGGATGCTATTGAACTTGAAGCTACTGTCGAGACAACCTTTCTGTATGGCTACCATGTCCAGGCGGCTTGTCGAGTTTTTTGTTGTATGCGATGGGTCTGTACGTAGTAGCTGGGATAACAATGACTTGCTGAGCACCCGTAAATTTGGATGTGCCAAGGCAATGTTGACTGAGAGCTTCAATGATGTTAGAGCCGCTAGGTGGTTACGAATTTGCACTGCCGTTAGCGAGTCGATACCTAAATCCTTCAGGTCACGATCAACTTCCACTTCAAGTGGGTTCGAAAAGCCCAATACCTGGGCGACGACTTGTTGGACCTTTTCGAGCATCATGCCTACGCGGAGCTTCGGGTCAGCCTCAATCAAACCTTGTTGTAGACTTCGTCGAGCAGAAATAGGAGACCGGGCTGCCCCTGAACTTGAAGTAAGTAGATTGGCTAATAGCGGTGGCATGACGCCGTCCTGTTGTTCCAAGAAGCCTTGAAGTCGTTTCAAATCGAGATTTGCTGCAACTGACAGGGCACGCTTGTTGAGTACTGATCCTTCCAAGAGCTTCAAGCCCTCATTGAGGGTCAAAGGATCAAGGCCGAATTGTGACAAATGAGATCGAGTATTCGCACCCAGCCTAGACGCCATGCCCCCGTCGCCAGCCAAAGTCCCAAATGCGATCGAGGTCCCTGGCAAGCCCTGGGCACGCCGCATGTGAGCTAGAGCATCAAGGAATGTATTTGCTGCAGCATAATTGGCAAGCCCTGGCATGCCCATAACACCGGAAATTGAAGAGACCATTATGAAGAAGTCCAAATCCATGTTTCGGGTTGACTGATGCAGAAACAAAGCGCCATGGGCTTTTGGCGCAATCGTCTTTTCACATCGCTCCTGTGTCATTCCGAGGAGAACACCCGAGTCCACGACGCCTGCGGCATGAACTATACCTCTCAAGGGCCGGTCTGCGCTGAACATTGCTATGATTGTGGTGACGTTGTCGAGTTCCGCAATGTCGCTGGTCAAAACATCAACTCTCGCGCCAAAATTTGACAACTCGCTAATCAGTTGTTCTGCTCCATGAGCATTCATGCCGTGCCTTGAGGTCAGCACGAGATCACGCACACCGTGCTTAGCCACCAGCCAACGAGCCACATGCGCGCCGAAATATCCCAGACCGCCAGTTATCAGTACTGCACCGTCTTTCCGCACAAGCGAGTGTTGAGCGGAGATCGGAGTCAATTGTTTCACGTGTTGCATGCGGGGAACAAGAACCCGGCCTTCTCGAACGGCACATTCAGGCTCCGTGTTGAGTCGTAAAGCTGAAAGGATGGCGATGATCGTCGTCTGCACGTCAAGATCTACCAACCGCAAATTCAACTCTGGATGCTCATTCCTGGCTGTTCTCATCAAGCCCCAGAGCAAAGGCCCAGCCCCAAGCCTCATTGACTGATCATCCATTTGCATGCCGGTACCAACTGCTCCGCGGGTAATCCAGACCAGGGGAGTAGTGAATTGAGCCTGAGCTGCTACCTGCAATTGTGAAAGCGCTTTTGGAAGCAGCTCTTGTGTTTGAATCACCACATCAGCATCTGAGTCCCATAGATATATCAACCCTTCGAGCTTTCCAGCATGTTCGAGGTGCTCAATCTGTAGTATCTGCATGCCAGCCCCGGACAATGTAGACCTAACATTTGCGGCCCATGCCGAATCATCCGCCGAGACAACAAGACCCCAAGTTCCGTGATTTTCAGCATCACTTACATGAACCGGACGCCAAATTATCTCAAATTGAGACTGGGGCTGGTTGCCCTGGAGGAGAGTTTCAGTATAATTCCCGATTTGAGAGCCGTTGATGAGAGCTTTGGCCACGTGCGAAGGCTGCGCCTTCACATCATTCTTCAAAACATAATTGCGCTGAAACACATAAGTCGGCAGCTGTACCCGATGGCAAGTAAGTGGCTCAAAATAGGTCTTCCAGTTGATCGCCATGTTCTGCACGTATAATTGGCCCACACTCTGGTGGAACAGTAGGGTACCTTCCGTACGCCGGCTCAAGGACGATAACCAGATGTTGGACTGGCTTTCTGCTTGGTTTGATAGAGTTTCGGCACCCATACCACAGAGTACCGGCTCAGGACCAAGCTCAATAAAGACATTTACTCCATGACTAGCCAGCGTCTGAATAGCGTCGCTGAAACGAACAGGCCTGCGAACTTGTTCCAGCCAATATTGCGGTGTATTTAGACGATCGTTGTTGACCAACCCACCGTCCAGACTGCTAATGATGCTCGCCTGGGGAGGATGAAACCTAACTGTATCGACGACAGCTTGAAAGTCTGCCAGCATGCCGTCCATGTGACAAGAATGAAATGCGTGTCCCGTAACCACAATCTTGGCCATGCGGCCATGCTTCCTGTGCTCAGCCGCTATGCATTCAACTGCATCTGTGCTGCCAGATATGACTGTCTGTGTAGGTGTATTGAAGAGAGCTATATCGACCCTGTCACCATAATTGTGCTGGTCGATTATTTGCTTCATTTCGGTTGCGGTGGCTTCAACTGCCGCCATGCTATAATTGCCAGACTGCGCCTCCATGAGGCGGCCACGTGCTGCTACCAAGCGGCAGGCGTCTGGTAGACTTAGAATGCCTGCAACATGAGCGACCACGAGCTCGCCCAGACTGTGGCCAAGGACGAAATCAGGAGTCACGCCCAATGCTTTCCAAAGCCGCCACAAGGCCACCTCCAAAGTGAAGAGAGCAGGCTGGGCGAAGTCAGTCCGGTTCAGCAAAACAGACTTTGTACTGCCAGGCTCCGCCCACATAACCTCCAATAAGGGAATTTCCAATTCTTGGCTAAACTCCTCAGCAATTTCCCTCATAGACTTGTCGAAACTGGGAAAGATTCCACACAGGTTTTTCCCCATACCTGGCCATTGGCTGCCTTGGCCGGAGAAGAGCATAGCCAGCTTGGAAGTGCCCGAGACAATGCCATCTGTGGTCAGTATAGGTGATTTATGATTTGCAACTGCTTCCAGCTGCTTCAAGAGACTCGACTTTTCCGTCGCCATTATTACCGTTCTTTTCCGAAAATGTGTGCGAGTTACTGCTAATGAGTACGCGATATTATGTAGGTGTTGTTGACTAGTGTCACTTTCGATATGCTTGTGGAGAGCCGCAGCTTGCCCACGCAGGCTTGCATCAGTATCCCCGGAGAGCAAGAATGGCAATACAAGTGGTCTTGGGAACGGAGTTTCGACTCCAACAGACCCTGTCTGGGGGTCCGATGGCTCTTCGATAATTACATGTGCATTGGTGCCACCTATACCAAATGCACTGATACCAGCACGACGCAATCGATTATTTTGTGACTGCCAAGGTCTGCTTCTTAGTACCGGTGTCATATTTGCATTGTCCCATTGCACGGCTGGGGTAGGTTTTGTGATGTGCAAAGTCTGCGGCAGCAGGCCATTTCTCAAGGACAGGACCACTTTCAGGAGGCCCACGAGACCAGCAGCGGCTTGAGTGTGCCCAATGTTAGACTTAGCTGAACCAATAAAGAGAGGATGCTTTTGAGCACGACTAGGTCCAAACACTTCAGCCAGTGCGGTGGCTTCAATCGGATCCCCTAATCGTGTTCCAGTGCCATGAGCCTCAATATAGTCCAAGTCGTCAGGCTGTAAGCCAGCCGTAGCCAATGCCTTCCGAATGAGTCTTTGCTGGGCATCGCCACTAGGTGTGGTCAGTGTGGCGGTGCGGCCGTCGTGTTGGACGGCAGAGCCACGAATCACGGCTTGTATTGTGTCGCCATCCCGTTGAGCATCGGTTAACCGCTTCAAAACAACAGCCACGCAGCCTTCAGACCAACCAGTACCCTGAGAGTCAGCTGAGAATGACCGGCAAATGCCATCGGGCGACATGCCCTGGAGACGACTGAATTCGGCATGCAGCCCAGGATTTAGCATGAGGCTGACACCCCCTGATATGGCCATATCGCATTCGCCCAGGCGTAGAGCATTGCAGGCCAAATGAGTCGAGACCAAAGAGGAGGAGCAGGCAGTATCTATTGTCATAGATGGGCCTTGAAGACCTAGTTGATAGGATATGCGACCAGACATGGTCCCTGCTGCTGAACCTGTTACAGTATATCCGTCGAGGCTTTCCAAGTCTCGAACGGCGTGAGCACTGAGGCCTTGATGTGAGAGAATATTACTTGTCCCGATGAATACACCGGTTGAACTGTCGCGCAACTGTGTTGCAGTGTAGCCCGCGCGCTCGAAACCTTCCCAACAGGTCTCGAGCATCACGTACTGTGAAGGGTCTAGCCTGGCCGCTTCTCGAGGTGAGATGCCGAAGAAAGATATGTCAAACGACTCTATCGAAGAAATAAATCCGCCCTTACGGCAAAACTTTTGTCCCGGAGATTCCGTATCAGAGCCATCCAATAAGCTAGGATTCCAGCGATCCACAGGCACGTCGCTGATAGTATCATCGCCACGCTCAAGCAGATGCCAGAAACCCCCTGGGGTGGTGACGCCCCCTGGAAGTCGACATGCCAAGGACACTATGGCAATATCCGCCGTACTGTTCTCTATTCTATTATTATGAGGGCTCGATGGAATCTTTTGATTCGCCTCATGTGAGTTGGATAAATACCACGCCAGCGTCTTAATTGTATAATGTTCAAATAATTTGGGTGATGGAACCTGCCGGCCCAAAGATTCTTCGAGTTTCTTTTGTACTCGAACGAGGCGGGCAGAATCCCCACCGACTTCGAAAAAATTATCGTGAATGCCAATTTGATTATGCCCAAGCACTTGAGACCATATCGCGAGTAGCCGGGCCTCTAAATCGCTTGCAGGTAATATGGGAGCGGTGTTGGTCTGAAGTGCCACTGATGGATCTGGGAGGGCTTTACGATCAATCTTGCCATTCATTGTGACTGGGAATGCTTCCAACTCAATAAAGAATGCTGGAACCATATAAGCTGGCAGACGCTCGGCGACCCATAATCGCAGGGCACGGTCGAGTGATTTTGTCGCCCACGGCTCCAGGCCCTTGAGTTCGCCAGATTTCGCCTTTCGTACGAAGTAAGCCACAAGTCGATCATCACGACAGACGACAACTGCCCCTGAAATATCCTCACGGGTAGTTATGGCCGCTTCGATGTCGCCTGGCTCAATTCTGTGTCCTCGAATCTTAACCTGCCCATCCGCCCGGCCCAGGACACTGACTTCTCCGGGTGCGACGAAGCGAGCCACGTCGCCAGTCCGATACATAAAGCCATCATGGAAAGGGTTGGTAACAAACTTTGACCGGCTCATCTCGCTGTTGTTTCGATAACCTCGGGCCACACCCGCTCCCCCAATGCACAGCTCTCCTAGCTGACCGTGTGGGACGGGTGATAAGTTTTCGTCAAGGATGTACAGGTGACCGTTGATTATGGAGTTTCCAATAATTACGTCTTGCTCGCTCTGAACTCTCCAGATACTTGCATAGACGGTCGCCTCGGTTGGGCCATACATATTCCACATCATGTCCCCGCAGGCTAGCAAGCGATTCGCAAGCGCTCGAGACAATGCTTCTCCGCCACAAAAGATTTTGCTCAGTCGAGGCTCACCGCGCCAGCCAGAATCCAATAGCATCTGCCAGATTGCCGGTGTTCCCTGCATGATGGTGATGTTGTGGCGAACCATGAGACGCAAGAGGGCACTCATGTCTTTGATCTCGTGTTTCTGGGCAATCACGGTCGTCGCCCCGCACACCAAAGGTAGGAACAGTTCAACGACAGCCATGTCAAAGGACACGGTGGTAATGGCGAGGAGACGGTCCGTTTCAACGCATCCAGGCTCTTGCAGAAGTGAATACATTAGGTTGGAGATACTCCCATGAGTGATCTCAACGCCTTTAGGTCGGCCTGTAGAGCCAGAAGTGTACATGACATATGCAAGATCTTTTGTTCTTACAGGTACACCAAGGTTGCTACTGTCTGCCGTTGTGGCATTCATAGCCTGGCGTGCCTTGTCCATGTTTAGACAAGGCAGGCTTGTTTGACGAATAAATTCATCCAGTGTCTGATCACCGGTGATGAGTAGTTTTGGACAGGCGTCGTTCAACATCTGGGATATGCGTTCCATGGGAAGCGCCGGGTCAATTGGAACATACGCAGCTCCGGTCTTCAGCACAGCCAGAAGAGTTACAACCAAGTCGATCGAGCGGTCCAGCGCTACGCCGACAATATCATTGTGTCGGATCCCCTGTTGGACAAGGACTCTGGCTAAACTATTCATCGACGATTTGAGCTCTTGGAATGTGATTTCTGCATCACCGCAGATGATGGCGATTTTGTCAGCATATTTCTCGGCGGTGCGCTCAAGAAGCTCATGAAGACATAAACCAAGAATTATGCTGTTATCAGTGTTGATGGATCGAATCTGCTTGGTAGCACCTTGCCCAGGGCCGTTTTCAGGTAATATAAAGCGCATCTTTGCCAGGAAGGATGCTCAGCTGAGCAGTAGGCCATATGATAAAGGATAATTTATACCGGACAGGCGCTAGGATGGGAACATGCATCTCCTTAAATCTACTAGTAGCTTTGGAGGACTTTTAGGTATTGGCATCAAATCTTTTCTACGTATGGTTTACTACGCTGGACCGAGAGTAATGCAATTCGTCGGGTCCCCCTCAACACCGTCTAAACTCTCTGTTCCCGTAGCAGGAACATCTTGCGCCATGCGGAAACAATGATGCAAAACTCCAGGATTGACTTCAAGTTACATCCCTGCGAGCACAAGGGTTGAAAACTGTCCAGTACTGCGCGAAACCACATGTGGGCAAATAAGGGTCGGTAGCTCCGCGATCCGTGGGGTGTCGGTAGATGAAGAGCCGTGGGAGACAAGAGGATCCGATGCTCAAATGCAAGCAAGGAGGACGCGCAGCTGAGATGATCCCGGCCATCATGAACCGATTGGTAAGTCCCAAACACCTCAAGAAACCTATCCGCACGTAGCTATACAAGCTACGAGGCTAGGGGCGATTACGATTGGAGTAAGGTCCGAGAAGGAATTCATAAATCCGAAGCGATGCAAGGTGTAAGCGAAAGTGGGCCAAAAAGGAAGACACCGGACAGGGACCAGGTACAGGTAGGGTCCACGCACCCTTGCCCCTGGAGCCGTAACGGTCGAACTAGGCAGGGGGTGATGCGTGATTCCTGAACGGACGATGCTGGTAACGATGCAGGGTAGTGGCATGTATCCTGCTATCGAGATCTTGGCTCGACAGACAAATCGTCTCAAGTCACTGCAATATCTCAATTCTGTTACTGACCAAATCATTACTTCGAAAACCATCCCCTCGGAATCTGATACACACAATGTCTGTTGTGTTAGTTGCCGGTGGTCTCGGAGACCTTGGTCGGGTTATCAGCGATGCGGTCGTTGCGACTGGCAAACACGAAGTCTACGTAATGTCGAGAAAGGTACGTCCAAAATCCACTGCAACTACTTTTCGGATCACATTTATTGATGATTGATGACAGGCCACAGACGACCAGTTAAGCATCAGCCGAGTCTCACCGCTTACTGGTCAACCGTATGAACCGTTGATCCAATCAGACTACGCATCTGAGGATGCTCTGGTGGAGCAACTTACGAAGAATAAAATTGAAGTTGTCATATCTGCATTCATCATGGACAATGATGCAGTTTCTGATGCACAAAGACGTCTGATCCGCGCTGCTGAGCGGGCACCTGTCAAACGCTTCATTCCTTCAGAATTCAACGTCGAGTATGACGTTGGGGATGATGTTCTGCCGTACCTAGAGAAAAGATTCCACATGTACTCCCGACACGAGCTGGAGAGGACTGAAACACTTGAGTACACGTACATTTATCCAGGGATGTTCATGGACTACTTTGGTCTTCCCCGTGTCAAGAGCTTCCTGCGCCCTTTGTGCTTTTTCGTCGACCCCGAGCATGGACAGGCTGTCCTGCCAGCTGACGGCGAGTCAAAGATGAGCATGACATTTACCACTGACGCGGCCCGATACATTGCGTTGTCTTTGGAATTAGACAAGTGGCCGCGCATCATGTCGACGGTAGCCAGTACTGTCACATTGAATGAACTGGTCAGGCTCTTCGAGAAAAGTCTAGGCAAAAAGCTTGAATTGCGCTACCAAGAAGTTGAGAAGCTGCTCAAACATGAAGCAATTGACCTGCCGGCGAATGTAGATATAGCGAGATTATATCCCGAGCGGTTCCCTGAAGGATTGGGCCAACTGCGAGGGCTTATTGCCGACCTCGAAGCAGGCGTTGCTTTTGGCGCCTACGATTTAGAAACCCTCAGCGGACATCTTAATCTGGTCAAAGAGTTTGAAGGAAAGGTGCCTGCGCCCATGAGGATCGAAGAGCTACTGGATGAGGCATGGCGGCCAGTGCCTTATTGATAGGTAGCGGAAAGCAGTATCTTGACATCCGAAGTTAGCTTAGTATCAAAGCTACTCAACTCCGATAGCATATCTCAATCAAGGGTTTGGAATTGAATACTTCGTGACACAGCCGTCATTTCGAGTCACATATTGATTTTGGTACAAGCAGCCTAATCATTGAAGTCTCTGTTCTCCTACCCACTTTAACAATACACTTCATCCGGTTCACCGTAGTCGCGCTTCCAAACGCCAGGGCTGTCCTTCAGAAACTGAGAGCGGAAACCAATCATGCGCTGGCCTCGCGGGCTAAGCGTTCTTGCAATCTCCTTGTCAACGTTGAAGGCGTACGCTTCCTCGGGTGTAAGGTAAGAACACTGGAAAACAAGCGTGATTGCCCGCCTGGTGAAGTCTGTCGTCCGATTGGCACCACCTCCATGCACAACCTTGCCTGTAATGAAACAAGCGTCGCCAATCTCCATCTCGGCTGGAATGGTGTCTTCCTGCGTGCCATTCTGCTTGAAGTCGCTCCATTTGTGGCTACCTGGAATGACTCGGGTTGCGCCGTTCTCATCCGTGAAATCGGTCAATGCCACAACGAAGTTGATGCTGGCTTCAGGAGCATCAGGCCCACAGTATGTGAAGATGGGAAACTGCCACTGGTCCCTATGCAACGGTTGGGGCTTACTGCCAGGCCCAATGTCGATGACTTGGGCAGAGTTCATCCAGTAGCCACCGGCATCCTCTAAATAGATCTCTTCGCACAGTTGATGTATCAAGTCGCACTCGAGGATTTCATGGCGAAAAGTATTGCTCAACGCGACCACATTGTTCAATCGCTTCGTATTGTCGCCATGGAAGTCTTTGACCCACTCCTCTGTGTGCCTTGAACCGACACCAATATTGTCTACATGCGGTTGAACCTCTTCGTTCAGGCGCTGTATTTGTTCCTTTGAGAACAATCCCTTGATAATTACAGCCCCATCCTCACGGAGTGCTTTGAAAATGGGACCGCGGCCTTCTGAGGCCTGGACTTTCTGTAGCTTTGGCGTGGTTGTAGCCATGTTGATAGGGGAGCAAGGGTGGTATCGGCAGTCAGATGAATTACAGAAGCCGGAAATTCGTAATTTAGCAAGCTACTGTAGTTGTCCTCTACACACTTCAAAGGAACGCGAAGGCATTATTTACCTACTAAAATCTTGCGCCACGAAGGCACGTGTGGCACCTTCTACTCTGCGGCCTGGAGCAGTAGTACAGTGGAATTGCTGAAACGCTTCTAGCTGGACAGGCAATCCGACTGTTTGGTTCATTCTAGGATGCATTCCTCCTGGCTCACGTTGATCCACCTGCTGTTTAGAGAACTTGGCAGGTATCTAGCCTCCTCCGGCAAGGCCTTGCATCAGGAATGCATGCTGCATTGCAACCACAAGGCAGGTCGCATACTGTGGCAGTCAGGGGTGCATTGCATTCGGCAAGGATGTCCGGATGCCAAGTGTCAGAACCAAAATACGTCGATCTGGCTGGGACTTGCACATGATGAAGAAGTACACCCGGACCACTTTCGCCGTGAACTGGCGCATCTTGTTTTAGGTCGGGATAGCCGAATGGCGGTCAGGAGCGTATACATGCAATGCGACACTAGAACTACACGGAGTTTCCGGCACAGATAAGAGTGGCGTCGCAGGGAGTCAGCTCCTGTCGCCTAGTATTATAGTGACGAAGTCCCTCACCAGGCCCTTCGCGCAGGTTCCCCACAGGCAAACGCCTAAGTGATTCGGATGTATGATATGCAGTCGAGGTTGAGCTATCCTAGCGCGGAGGGATCCTACCAGGACCGGCAAACGCGTCTTGACCAGGATGCAAGGGTGTTCCAAAGCCATGTCAAATCCCATTCATGGCATTCTAATCTCTGATTGTCGCATGTTCCCCACCTTTTGGATTCTTGTAGCTTTGCGGAAGGACGCGCGTAGGTCATCTTGCACCTTGAATATTCACAAGATGATGTAACGCAGCCATTCATGTATGGCACCCATGGTTGACACTGATCCTTCCGCAGCTCTTCATTAGCAGATCGTTGTTACAAGTTAATTCAAACCAGAGAACTCATGTGTCACATGCAGAAGTATTAGCCCGGCTGCCACCTCACCAAACTGTTTGTCAAATGAGGATTTGTAATACATCTGCTGTTTTACTCAGATCATCAAACTCCTGAGCTCGAACATCCCGGCATGACTGGCGGTGAGTGACATCGACAGGTTCGAAGAAGTAGACTACAACTGGAAAGTGCTGAAGGTTGATCCTGTCTCTATACTTCATTGGTCGCACTCTTTGGGGGCTAGAGGAAGCGCATGTGATATGCCATGATAAAGCCACCCAAGCAGAGTCGTTCCAATGGGCACCATGAGCCCAAGGATAGTAAGATTGAAGTTTTTTTTCCAAAACAAATTTAAAATTCCATTTCTTCGAGCAGATCCAAATCCATTAGCTCCAGAAACAAGTGAAGCTATTGTAAGGATCAACCTGTCTAGCGTGAGGAGCACATAATGCTGAACTCCTAGGCTCAAAAGCCGCGTAGAGGCCCATAACTCCACTCGTAGCGTCGCTTGGGTTAGAATGGGCTTGATTGCTGCAGGTCGCCTCAACTGAAGCACTAACCAGTTTGGCAAGCGTGCCCAGCCTTTTACGTATCATAACCGTGATGGCTAAACCATTGTCCCACCTAACATGGGTAGGTTCTCATCCTTCAACCTGTTTACAGTATGGCTCCAAACAAAGGCCGGCAAGAGTGAATACTTGGGCCGGAGTTTCTGGATGTCCGAGACTGCCACTAGCTGCTCGAGGGCAAAATATTCGTCTTTTGTCTCTTCTTGCGTTCAGTATGCATGCACGCACGGTCACCTACTTGGCTTACTGCCTCGAAGGAAGCGATTTTTTAGACGCACCCCTTGTGCAAGGATGCACTCCTACTGCCCGCCAACCAATCCTATCCAATTCGCAATCTCAAGTCATTATAAGTAACAAATTGCGGAATTCTCGGCGGCTGTGCCTATTCAAAAGTGTTTTGAAGCACGTCCCGCAGTGAGATATTTGTTTGAGTGGAATGCCTTATCGCCGACATCAAGAACTGTCTCGTGCGAAGTTCCAATCCTCAACCGGCGGCACTCTATCATGGCTGACCATCAAGCCCCCTACTGTTCGTGGAAGCTTGTCTCTGATAATACCTGGGAGCAAACTTATGGATTCCAGGATGCCTTCTACGGTAGAATCCTTGGCAAGGCCGGAGAACAAGCGCTATTTCTCGTAGCAACATCAGTCAAGTTCAGAAACACTGGTCAAAGGTCTGATGAGGAATTAGCAAAAGCATTCCGTGATGCTTGGATCCAGATGAGATATGAGTATCCAATAATTGCCGCTATTTCACACGAGAAGAAAAGAACATACCAGTCTCCTCAAAGCATTGCAGAGGTTGATACATGGGCCTCCGAAACGTTCAAAGTGGACGAAACCAAGACACTTCCAGAAATTTGGCGTGGGCTACTCAAAACGCGCCAGCCGACCCTCTACTTTCTCCCAAAGACCTCTGAGCTTTTTATGCAAGGGGAGCATTCCCATTTTGACGGCCGCGGCCTGCTTCACTTTTGGGACGAGTTCTTCAAGCTCTTGGTCAATCCAAAACCAATACAGCTCGGGCAAGAGTTGGTCAACCTCCCTGGACAAGCAGATGATTATGTGAATACTCGAGAACGAGCTCCTGATAGAGGACGCCAACTGGCGGCACACCTCGTGGAGTCTTTAGAGGTGCCACCACCTGAGTCTTCAATAGCGTATCCCCTCAAACACCTGGACGACGTTGCTCCTCAACAGCCGGTGCTCATCAACTCGCGAGCAACCTTGAAGTTTTTGCCAGAAGAAACCCTTCGAATCAATAGCGCGTGTAAGAGCCGCAATCTGTCACTTACTGCAGTTTGGCACGCTGCCGTTGTCCTTGCTACGCAAGACACTCAGAGGGATGCTGGAGTTCTGCCGGGCTCGACGTATGTGACTTTTGCCAACTTTGACATCCGGCGCTACTTCAAAGGGGACGCTCAAAAGCACTCCGAGGGAAGGGCACCCATAGGGAATTTTCACGCTGTTGTGCCCTTCATTGCAAAACCCAACGGCCAGTCGTTTCTTGATATGGCAAGGAACCTAAGCTCCTTCTATCGTTTGGGACTGCAAGAACAACCTGACATATGGAGCGCACTTCGGCCCATGATGCAGACCATGGGTGATGCTTTCAACTCGGGCCCACTTACGGACACGACTCCTGCTATTTCTAGCCTTGGGGTTGTTGATCATTATATCAAGCCAAAGTACGAAGGCTCTGCAGGAGAATTCTTCATCGATGATGCCTGGTTCGGCGATACAGTCACCTGGCCCTGGATTGAGTGTTTCACTTGGATTTGGAGAGGGAGTCTCGTGTTGGGAAGTTGCTTCAATGGAACATTTTATTCACAGGAAGAGGTTGATTTGTTCCACAGCAAGATTGCGGGCCATATATTTAGGGGCTTAGGCCTGACAAGTGCAACAAGCAAGCTGTAGGCCGAAGTGGCGACTCCGAATCCCGTAACAATTTCGATTCGAATAGAAATGATCATCTTACTTGCCTCTATGCTATGGCTTCAGCATTCATTTCAGAGATCCCCGGTCAAGTATTTACTGCATGGCCACAGCTTCAAACCTGAACCACACTTTCTTATGTTGCATGGTTGTTGGCAGGATAAATTCTGTATCGCTAAGCTTCCGCAATTTGAAATTATCACAAAGTCAGAACTGGATCAGTGTCTTGGTGCCCATATTCAGATCACAATCTGGTCCTACTTTGGAAGTGACTACCACATGGACTTTCTACTACCTTGTTTGATTTTTCATTTCTGTGGTTGACTCATGCTACTGAAAATTCCCAATGGCGTTCGACAGCCTCTTGAGCTTGATCGGCCGTGAAAGTAGTAGCTGCTTGCTTACGAGAAACTAGGCTATGATTGGACAATAATATGACCCCCTTTGTCTCTGAGTATATTAGGTGATGCTCGTCAGAATGATGCCTGCTAGTCGCGAGGATCATCTGTCCTAACATATCTGATAAAACTTTAGTCGCAAATCGCCGGCCAAATCTCAAAATGGTAATCGCCGAAAGATACGTGCCCCCAGCTCCATCCTTGGTAGAAGTACAAGAAGTCTGAGGCGGATTCTGTACAAAGTAGCTGCGGCATTTGTCAAAACAGTTACGAAAGAACAGGGGTCGGCAGTTGTGGCTGCGGTGAGATATAAGCATGCACGGGTATCAATCGTTGCGAGCCGCGGAAGATTGTGTCCTGGCAGGGTCACCAGCATGAGTGCAATCTCATACCTTCTTTCTGCGCTAGGCTCGCTCTTCACCATCGATGCAACATCTCGTGCATATCTGAACAAGCGGTGAGAAGTTATGACCAGATCTAATCAGTTTTGCCGACTCTTGGAAACTGGCACCTCTGCCTTGCAGATCCAAACTTGGCACAAGGAAGTTTGCAAGTGGTCACAAGCGATGACAAATCCATCGAGCTGTGTCACTAATGATCGTGGTGTGGTTGAAGCTTACGTACCATGGCATTGCATCTTTTTTCTATTTGATGGGCAATTCACCGTCTTAGGCTAGGGAAGGTTCTGGTTGAATGAATAACGTCATGTTTGCCACATTGACAAGCAATTTTGCTGGGACTAATGATAAACCCAAGTACAGAAAGAATGCTTATGAGAGCCTATTTTGGCATTATTACTCGAAGACACGCTAACTTCCGGCGCATTCGAGGCGCTTTACTCCGATCACAATCTCAAAAGTTCTGGAAAAACAGGCTCATGGCTGGCTATTTGGAAGTATGTTTAGTTTTGATGTCATTTGTAGCTCATTATATCATCCAGTTCTTAGTTGGCAATAGCAGGGTTGATCAGAGTAGAGCCTGCAGACTGCATTAGTAACGCTACGACGGCCGTTTCACAGAAGAGACTCACCTCCGTCTGGATAAACAATCTGTCCATTGTAGAACAAACCGCCCTTTCCTGCAAGGAACAGTATGGTTGCAGCCATGTCAGTGTCGTGGCCTGGTCGTCCAGCAGGGTTGCTCATTTGTTTATTGATTGAGCTCTTGTTGCTCTCATCTGATTCGCCAGTCGTCATCTCACTCGGGAAAATGCCTGGCGCTATGACGTTGACACGGACTTTGATGTCCTTGGCGATAGTCGCCAACATGCGGCTGAGGTGAGTAAGCGCAGCTTTTGATGTCGCGTAGATTGGTTGGCCATTGCTGGTCCCTTTCATAGCTCCAGAAATGGATGACACGTTGACGATCTGGGATGCATAACCAGGGGTGACCTCTCGGCCTTTGGCCAGCAGAGGGAGGAATGCGACAGACATGTAATAAGGTCCAGTAACATTGGTCTTGAGAGTATCGGCCCACTGTTCGGGTTTGGTGTTTAGGAAATGCTTAGAGATTGATTTGGCGTCGCTCATATCAGGCTCGCCAGCGGAAGCTAAATAAGGGTTCGAATCAGGAGGAACACATAATAATTCTCATCATCGACTTACAAAACTTTGTGTCGTCATCTTCGGCAATACCAGCATTGTTCACAAGCAAGTGAATGCCGTTGGGTTCTTGGCGGCCCACCTCCTCCGCAAGGCGGATTGCCTCATCTTTGGAACTCACGTCGCCGGGCAAGACATGGATGCTGCCAGGACCTTTGCCGTAAGTCTGCTGCGTCTTTTCGAGAACCTCTTTCCGGCGGCCCGTGATGTAGACCTTGGCTCCATTGGACTGCAGGGCTTGAGTGATCATCAAGCCAATGCCAGTGGCGCCGCCAGTCACAACGGCGGTGATGTGTGACACGTCGAACAAGGAGCTGGCCTTGAGGTCTTCGTTTTGTGCTTTGTCTGCCGAAACGTTACCAAACTGCTAAGACATTGCAGTTTACAAGACTTGACTTACGGGTTGACATGGCGGCTTGTGTAGTTGGAATTGACTGGATGAGATTATGGGATGGTTACTGCGCAAAGCTTTACAAAATGTTCTGAAGAATTGTTTAAGCCCAAGGGCGATATTTAAAGGATAGCTTGTCCAGGTCATCGAGCACGTAATGCGTGATGTGGGTGGGTGCCAGTGCGGTCGGAGCCCGGCTGCCAATGACGACAAGACGTGCGGTGGGTGGGTCGCCGTGCGCCGAACCCGTCATCGACTTTCGCCGATATTACCTGCAATCCCCAACGTAGTAAGGGAGTCATTGTTTAATTGACACAAAAAATGAGTTACAAATGGACTAATGAGAACAGAGAGTACAAAGGAAAATAGCAAGACGCAAGTTTTGTGGTTCCCTCTGCTCGCAGTTGCTCAACAGTAGTGAGCAGTGAAAGGACGAGCAAAAGTCTTGCCGTTGCTGATCTACCACAATGGAAAGCCAACCAGGCTCACATCGTATGGAGAATATGGAGATGGTTTAATTCCATCAATTTATGTCAAGGTTTTGATGAATCCAGCATCAGTTTCTCGACTCTCCTGGCCGCGTTCTGGTTAGAGATCTCACCCAAATATACGAGTTCTGCACAAACATGTCTCATACAAGGCATCACTTACAAAGATCTGATTCAATTATCTCAAGAACTATCCAGATTATCACGCTGATTCAGCGTTTCCGCTGATGCGGGCTGGCGTATGAGTTTCTCCTCCTGGTCTACATCAATCCCGTACCATCGCTCGCTTCTTTCCCTGTCAACTGCCCTTGACCACTGTTTCAAGCTGAACGTTTTTCCTTCAAAAGATTCGCATTGATGCCCACTCCCAGCGCCAGCATCCCCAATATTCGAAAACAATGATGAATCTTCCACCAGGCTAGAGCCAGCCAGGAGCATGGCTATGCCGAAGATAGAGCAGGGGTTGTAGTGAAATACTTGACTAGTCGGCATTAGAACTCGAGTAACCAGAGCACAGGCTGCCATGACGGAGAGCATGACTTGAAGGGCAAGTTTTGTTTCTTCGTTTTGCTGTAGGCGAAGTTTACTTGCAAGCGCCACTGTACCGTTCCTTAACCCTAGGGCCAGCGTCACGTTTGATTCTTTGTCCATCCGCAGGCTTTTAGATATATGCTGAGCCATGTACCGCCCATAAGCTGCACTCAAGGCCGTGGCCAATTTCTTCGCATTTTTTTCTCCGCCGAGCACTTCGAAAGGTTGGGCGTACCGGCCATCGACCAGGGCGCGGAAAATGCCGTCGATATTTGTCTTTTCCGCAAGCGTGTTTGGAAAAGCACTCTCATGTATTGGGCTCTTGAATCTATTTGTCCATTGGCCAAGGTCGAGGTCGAGCCTATGACTTCCAGACTCGCTTTTAAGCAGTTGGACTGAGGCTTCGTCTGCCATTGGGCGTTGGCTTGGGTCAAAGCCCAGGTCCGGTATTGTAAGGCTAACATCAGCATCGACCTGTACCACGTTTTGGTAGCAGAGAAGTGCTCCAAGATCCGCCTCTAGCTTCGGTTTGGTTTCATTTCGTTCCTCGAGCCAGATTTTGCCAGCCAAAGCCATGAGCAACGGGCACTGAGAGGGCGATCCAACTTGTACACCTATTGTATAGTCCCACCTCAAGAAAACCACTTTCCCAATCGTAGCGCTCCCGCCGGTTTCCAAAGATGGTACTGACAAAGTTAAGTAGCGGCTGATGCTCTCGGATGTGCTGTTCCGCGGTGGAGGAACTCCACACCAATCCGCTGCAGGTAAGTTCAAATTAACATCAACCGTCTCAAGATATGCTCTAGAAATGCGAGCAGTGAGATTGTAATGATTCTCTTTCATCGATATTGGCGTGCAATTCAATTGCGCGCGTGTTGCAGGCAGCCTTGTCTTCAGGATATTATCACTGCTTGCTACGTCGCTGAAGTCGCTCGGCTCTTTCCAATGGTTGAAGACAAGGTCTTGGTAGATGTCCTTGGAGTACTCGATACCGGCGTATTCCAGCAACGGTCTTCTCAACCTGACATCATCGGTCCAGGTATGTATGAGCGATTTGTTGACGTGAAAAACATCTTGCTGGTTGAGCTGGACTTGCGCAAACTGTGGGATCTCAACAGGTCTGTAGAGGCCTGATATAACGATTGTTAAGAATCCTCCGATGAAGCTTGCACCGAGCGCCATGGCCACTCCAAAGTGTCTCGACTTAATGGCAAGGTAAAATGCACGAGGTAGAAGCTTCCGCGTGAAACTAAGATCGATCGACTTCGTACATGTCGCTCCGCCGTTCTTCATTGCGACGAAGGGGGCGGATATCGCGACCACGAACTCCATGCTGGAATACATGCTGGCTATGCACAATGCAGCGGCCGCGGGTATGTAAGTAGTGAACAAGGTCGTCCTATCGGCGGCGAGATCCATGATGCCTTCGTTTTTGTCTGATTCTCTTTGTAGGATCTCAAGCGCAACAGTAGCGGCAACCGGGAGAAGAACCAAGAGACCGAGGAACCAGTTTCTGCTGGCGATTGGATGCCACCATGGATACTCTCTTTTGTCCAAGTCCTTTTCTATTTCGCTTTGACTTGATACGGGGTTTTGCATAGAGATAGCAATGGCATCCCCGGAGCTTGGTACCATTCGAAAGCGATATGCAGCCATCCTATTTTGTGCATCAGTCACGCGAGCTGCTTGAAAGTTTGCCAAGGTCTCCTCTAAGCGGGGGCTATGAGAAAGAATGGCGGCCAATGACAATGTTTGTGTTGGATGCCACGGCATTGTTGAAATGGGGCGCAAGAAGACAATAGCAATTGCAATAGCTGCCAGGAGACCAAAGGAGAGAGACATTTGGATCGTCGATTCTTTCGTCACTTGGAGTCTGTTCTCAACAGCAGTCAACTGTCCAGGGACGCTACTTGTAGTCAGTCCCATGAAGACATGATTCATGAACTGAGCTGCTACCCCTGTAAACGTTTTAGTAGCGAGCCGAGCTAGGACATCCGGATCTGAGAGAACCCTGAGAGTATCTTTGTCGGTGGCATTGCGATCAAGATGTTCCTTCAGTGCCATAAATTCCATCCAGCCAGGTTTTTTTATTCCGAATATCTCCGGAGAAGGATCCTCATTGTGCAGATCTTTAGACCATTGTTGCATGGAATACACCACCGCATAAGCAAGGTGGCCATTGAAAAAGCCGACCAATTGCTTCATCAGTTGCTTTGTCTCAGGAAAGGCTGGAGATATTCGCGTCGATGGATCTGGAGCCTGTGCAGGTTGAATTTGCACTGTTTGAAGAAAGTATGAAGGCTTGCAAATGACCACCGTCACATTGTCAGGATGTATTGTCTGACTCGCAAGGTCGCCGTCAGGCAATGCGCGCTTTGTTACAGAGAACATAATGCGGGGATCTGATGTGTTTCGCCACGCCCGTGCCATATCGGTCCCAGTCTCCCCTGGCCAAGTGTGATATTCCAAGTCACAGTCGATGATGTTGACCAGGCCCCAGTATCCAATTATGTCTTCCTCTGTCAACAGATTAAAAGAGGACATGTAACTGACCAACACGTCCTTCACAAAACAATCATTAGTGCGGATATCTGAGCGAAGAGCGGGATCTTCCCTGAACTCTATACTTTCGCTGTCTCCGAGAGTATAAGCCTCACAGGGACACTCTATTTGTAGGGCTTCGGTCTGTGCGATCCAACTCCTAGTCCTGTCTGGCATATTCGCAGTGTCAATGGTGGGGAAAACACCATCCTCGGTTGTTCCGAGGGGGTACGAAAGGTTGTGGAAATACACGCTGTAGAGAACTTGGGCCGCCCATGAGTCGATTACTGACGAGCGAGCATTCCGAAAACCTCTACTGACAGGAACTTCTCGATGAAACTGCACTGACGTTGGCTCTAAGACCAACAAACCAGTTGACAAGACAGTCTGGGCCGCGATTAGCCTTCCTCATATGCAATCGGACCACTTGTGAATTAAGCATCCTTCGCAACTTACGCTGACAAGGATCAGGGCAGAGCCGAAGGTTGACAAAGCAACGGCCCAGTGTCTATTCTTCATCGCCCTCCACAGGCCGAGAGGTAGGATTGGAGAAACATAATCCAAAAGTAGGGTTTTCTCCGCAGTAGCCGGGCCCTCTTGTAGTTCCTTCCAGGGCATCAAGATTTTGTTCCAGTAATCAACCTGTAGCCATAGAGCATTAAGGATAAGAAGCACTAGACACTGCTGTCAGTATATTGAACGGCTGACACTGGTCTCGTCAGACTTGCCGGCTGTGGGGCCATATTTCCAGCCGTAGTAATTCTCCGCCTTCGGCGCACCGACTCCGTTGTTCGTCTGCGATGCTACATAAAGCAAGATGGTGGCCAGCATCATCAGTGTGAAGGTAACAGCGAAAAGTACGAGTACCGGAGTCGTGAGCCAGATCAGGTCCCAGGTATGTCTTCGCTCAACCGCTTTCAAGGGTTTGTCTTCTTCGCTCGACATTCTCGATTTCTCGACCAAATGCTGCGTTGCTGGATCCTCGCTCTCATCACGTCCTAGCGTGACTCCATCTCCAGCCCTGACGGTATGACTCGGTTCGTTGAAGGTGGCCGGTGACACTGGCTCCGGGACGCTCGAGGTAGTGGAATGCTTGTAGCCGCTCTTCACATGATGAGCATCACTTGATTCAATCGGGGTGCCATCGGAGACATTGTTCGTTGACATTTTTGCCGGGACCAAGAACAATTAGCTGCGTGCGAAAAACGATTCGCAAGTTTCCCGCAGTATGCATCAATTGAAAGCAGTGAATTCTGTCGAATGATCCTCAGAGCTGTGATTTTTTTCGTCACCGATATGGAATCGCTTTCCCGCCTGTCCATGGGCGATTGAATGGCCGGTTCGGCGATCAATCGTTGTTGCCCGCGTCGGCCGCAATTTAACAGTTGCACTCGCATAGATTCAATGCAGAAACGCTCGCGGTTCAGCCTCAGCCTGGCAACCGACGCTCTCGCACTTGAAAATAGACACGCGGCAAACAAAAAGCACGCGACAAAACGTAAGGATCAACAGAGCCTCTTCCGCCTTCAAAGGAGGCTGTGGCGAGTTTCAAGGCCTGCCCCTGCATCGCAGAGACAACTACCCCTTGTGGCCTCTCTAATGGCAGCCTTGGCAGAGCTTGGTATCCAGTGGCCCAGGGGCACAAGGCATAATCAATGGGCTCATTGTGCAACATTGCGCCGCAGGCATGCAGTTTACAAGGGCTCTGATAGGCCGAACAGCGCAATTGACGCCAGAGGATCCAAGGATCTCGAATTGGCCATTCCTTTTGCAGGGGTTACATAGCCTCTGACTCTGGATTTAGAAGCAGCACCTTGTGCAAGGCAACGTAAGAATACAGCAGGCATGTGCTGAAACACAATGAATTACAGTCACGAAGTTTAGACATTCAGAACGACTCGTGTGTGGCACTTCGGCGTATTCTCTTCTTGGCATAATTTGGCCAGAAAGGTGCCTGGCACGGTCCCAAGAAATGCAGGGCGCAGGTCGTGGCTTCGAGTTGGAGCTTCCCAATGTCTAGAGTTGAGCCCCTCATCTGTACGGACTGTATCGTATTCAATCTAGTAGTGAAACTCATGGCCATCCTGCACGGAGTGAAGAAAGGCAAACATGACAGGAGACATAATTTGCTAGAGCTTGCAAAGGGATAGCCAGCTACAAGCAAATTAAAGCTTGGACAGGGTTACCAGTACGCCTACTTCCCATCGCAGACGCAGGCAATCCTCGTTGCCGAATCTGTTTGCAGCACCATTTGCTATGCTTCACCATCTGAGGCAAACTAATCGGCATTTCGAAACATTCTCCGTGCTCCACTGCTTCACGTGGTGAAGCAATCCTGCGTGCCTTCCAAAACTGTTGCTGGGCGACATTAACATTTCAGGCTGTGCGGCCATTTCAGCCATCGAGTGACATCCAATTCCACAAGGCTTTGACCTTAATGACGACGAAAGCTGCCGGTTTTATTTCTGCAGCCGATTACTTACCTCACAACATCTCCATTGCATTTCTTCGTGTCGCCGTGACATGGAACAAGTGAACCTAAATGGCTGTTGTGGATTCATCTCCCTCCCAATGCCGGAAGACTACCCGCCTATTGTGGGAGAATCTGACGATGAGACACCAGAGAATGATATTTTGTGAGTTTGCTATCGAAAATGCCACCGAATATTGGCAGACGAACCTCATGGCTGTGCAGCCATTCTGAAACTGTTGTCTGCTGGGTATTTGCGAAAAGACGGTGGCGAGAAATTCCATTCACTTCTTTTATGACGAGAAAACACCCTTACCTCACAAGTCCGACGTGTAGGTCCTCTTCTATTGTCTCTCGCAGTATCTCTTTGACAAGAACTGACAAGATCCGCCATATCGAACATGGCCTATTTTCTAGGCTAGGCTCTAGTAACTCTGATATCAACAACTGAGCATCTTCAGAGACCATATCAAATATGCAAGTTTTTCTTCCTCATGTAACGCGATTCTCAGACTGAGGCAGGGTGGAAAATTCCATCTGTACCAAGTTTGACAAAAATACTTTGAGGCCAGTATTTTAGGCAGGAAAGTCGGAGATAATGTTTGTATGATCTGAACGGTTGCTCTAGACGGCGAAGACTTCTTTCAAAAAATATCAATGAGATTACACAGCCAGCTTTCAGTCGCACGACAGGCACAGTGGAACGGAGGGCGTTAATAGCCATCGCTTGTCTGAGTAAATCACCAGAAATATCAATGAGACAAGCCTGTCTAGGTAGAGCCTTGACAAAATACTGGTGCCGATGGAAGCCGTGACTTGGTGATGAGGTGATCAATCGGAAAGTGGCTAGTGAACTCGGAGGGCACAGCATCCAAGATGAGCAGATTGTAGAGACGGGGACGGTGGAAGTGGACGCTATTTCACGAACAGGGAGTTAAGAGCATGCTACCAAAATGAAATATTGGTCCCCATCACCTTGCATAGGGTTTGAACTGTTTCGATTTCGAGGCATGTAGATTTGGTTTGTTCACGTCGAATAAATGCTCTGACAACGTTGCTTTACTTGGTCTTACACCTGTTGGGTGAGACCTTATGTTAGGTGTGGTCCAGTTATGCATCAAATTCTGACGCTCCCCCCTGCCTACCAAAAGAGAATTTCCCTCCTCTGTATCTTCTAACTTAAGCGTCCGTTTCTATCTTTTCGTTGGGTGCTTTATTTCTTTTTGGGTGGGCATCAGGGGCTGCCGGGGAATGGCTGCTAAATAGCCCATCAAGCACCATTGTTCCCTACAGGCGAACGAAGAGCTAGCTCAATACGAAAGTGAGGATAGTAATGCATTCAAAACTTGCACCTGTCGCATATCGTAAGTTAAAGACATCTACGTAGTAAGAATCTCGACAGCCCTCATGGAAACGGCGCCAAATTAAGTCGTGCGGCACCAAAGTAACCTGACCCTCGTGGCCAACCCCTTACCCAGCCCCGAAACATGTTCCGCTATCCGATTGGTCACAACCGGCTAAGCGGACGGAGACTGACTTGAGTAGGTGAAAGCAACCAATAGCATCGAGCCTTTCTCGCGCCTCACTAGGGAGGGGCACTATCGGCTGGCAAATCATGGCTCGCAACGCCGGCAATCCGGACGTGGTGTCCCAACGCCATAGGCCCGTTCTAATGCGACAGGGCACATCTACAACGGAAGTGTAGGAGCCCGCCTGGATAAGTGGCAGACCACATGCCGGTCTGTAGCACTATTACAGGCCTGTGCGGTCAGCGTGGACGGATGCCAAGACCATCAAACCTGCTAAAGTGCTGGCTGGCTCATACATTAAATGGGCTTGGACAGATTGCCCCCAGAACGGCTCTCCGCGTAGCCGTAGCTTCAATTACACATATATTACTTATGAACGAGCGCTCGGCGGGCTCTCAGCGATCCCGTTCGACATATTTGCACCGCCTCCGTTGCATAGAACACACTAATTTCTCACTGACCAAAATAGACATGCTTACCCTTTGATGGTTTCGCACACTTTCTGGACAACAAATTTGCCCCAGATACAGTCCTACCTGTGCTGCGATTCATGGATTCCACCTGCTGCTCACCGGCTTCCTCCCCCACTACAATACATACGCCAGCAGATGAACGTGCCATCACTTGCAAGTGGGATGCCTGCAACCAAGTGTTTCACGAGACACAGGATCTTGTGGTAAGTTTACTCTACACCGTCCAAGGCCAGTGTGAGGCAAACCAGAATTTGCCCAATGTGCGAGGGCAGGCTTCTGACAAGTGCGCAGCACCATCTGCTCACACAACATGTCGACTGGCGAGCAAGATCGATTTCTGCAAACGCGTCCGAACATGCCTTTCAGATCCTCAATATCACCATTCCTGCAAATGGTACGCAGAGCAGTATTACAAAACATGCATTCGACCATCAGAATCACGGCAACGTTACTATAAATCACGAGAACGGCAAAGCTGCTCTTGTGGGCATGCTTCTGAACCAGCGACGCCTTTCACAACAAGACTCCGAGCTCCAAGGCGCAAGGGAAAATCACGATTCAACCACCCAACACGATGGTCACGCGCACAGTTCCTTGCACGTTGGGGATAGGGGTCGCACAAATTCCATCGCCAGCGCAGATACGTCCGATAATCAGCGGGGCCTCAATGAGGACCATACACGCACTGTTCTACCGTCCATCGACAAGCTCTTCCCCCTCATGGCGCACAGTCCTTCGAACAGTTCTCACAACGATTCGAGACAACCCCATGGCGGAGACGTCGAAAAGGACAAAAAGAAAAAACGTAATATGCGATTGCGGCGGAAGTGGTCGGAACAGGAGAAGGATGCTCTCATGAAGGGCATTGAGAAGCATGGTCCCGGAAATTGGACGATCATACTGAACGATGAGGAATTTTCATTCGACAATCGCACGGCAACAGATTTGAAAGATAAGTATAGAACTTGCTATCCTGCGAGACTTGCGACGGAGGACCCGGGCACCCAGCAGCTGGATGCTCTTGCTCTTAAGGACAACAGCTCCGCGGAGTCACACGACGAACAAAATTCTGGGGCCAATGATGGCAATTCGGTTCTATCTAGGCGGTTTTCTTTCCCTATACCAGAAGTCTACAGATCCCTCAAGAGGCCTCGACGCCGTGAAAGACGACCTTTTGACGATCGTGACGACAAAGAGATTCTTGAAGGCCTTCGACGTTATGGTCCGGCCTGGTCTCAGATTCAAAGAGATGCAAGCTTTCACCTTTTGTGTCGAAGACCTCTAGACCTTCGAGACCGTGTCCGTAACCGATTTCCAGATCTCTACAAGCGTCTCAAGAAGAACCTTTCCCAGCAACGGAACCAGAAACAACAGGCTCGAGACGAAGCGACTCGCGAGTTTGTTGATTTAGGCTGAGGCAGCTTTCAAAGACTCGAAGAAGCCTACTCAACCATCGCGCGCCTGTGGGGCGCGAGCTTCTTGGCGGATTTGCCATATTCGCCACGTCCGCGTCCTAAAAACTTGCGGTAGGAGCAAACGCCAGACTCTGGTCGGCCTTTTTGGCCCAAGGGTTCTCATGAACAATTGCCGAATGGTATACTGGTAGAAAACCTTTATAATACACGCTACCGGCCTTTATGGTTAAGCTGTTTGACATAGTTAAACGCATTGCGAGCACTCCGGATAGATCGTGTTTAGGTATGAAGCTGGAAGCAAACATGAATAGCTGAATATTCTAAAGTCATTTTTTGGCATGTGGAGACTTATAAAATAGACTCACTGCCTTCATTTAACTAGTTCTGCTCTTATGGGAGAGACAAGGAAGGTCATAACAGCCCTGGGATTCGTGGATTATGCTCCCCGGCTGCCAAATATGTGTCGGCGTCGATATTTTTACGAAAATGATCACTTGAGTATTTGTATCTGCCTTTTTCAAAGCGGTTATTATCCTTGCCTGGTTGGAATTTTCTGACACGATTTGCAGATGAACTCAAACCTCATCGCCAAAGATGCCGCAATTCTGGCTTCTCAAGCTGAACAAGTGGATTCGGTTCATCACAAGTTTGATTAGCGTGAATAATTGAGCGCCTACGGATAAGATCGCGAGCATAGCGTCAATTTTGTGAAACTGGTGATATTTATTAATGAAACAATGGCTCTGCTAATTGACACGTCAAGTCTCTACCAAGCCTTTGTGTACATAGAGAATTTAAAATCGAGATATTCAACAGGCTGCAATGCGGACGTCCAATGGGTATGTATATTACCAGCGAGGAGCAAAGGTAATGAATCCCATGAGGATACCGGAAATGAGACCGGCGGTAGGGACAGTGATGACCCATCCACCGTAGATCCAGGCAACCATGCGCCAGTTGATGGCCTTGTAGTCGCCGTTGCACAAACCGACACCAACAATGGCACCAGTGATGCACTGGGTGGTGGAGACGGGGAGCTCTGCAATCATCTGTTAGTCACTGCTCTCGGCGGTAATCAATCTGATTACGGGTGAGACTTACTAAGTCGGGTGGCCAGGACGACGGTGATGACGGATCCCATCTCCATGCAGAAACCACGGGCGGGTGACATGAGGGTCAGGCGGTTACCCAAGTTCCTCATGATGTTGTAACCGTAGGTCCAGAGACCGACAACGATACCAGCACCACCAAAGGCAAGAATCCAGATGGGCACGTTGGACTTGCTGCCGGGAATTTCACCGCTGCGCCAGATCTGGTAGATGGAGGCGTAGGGTCCGATGGCGTTGGCGACATCGTTGGCACCGTGGACGAAAGAGGCGGAGGCAGCAGTCATGACTTGCAGGAAACTGTAAAGGAATTCGGCGCGGTTGTCGAAGTGAGTGGCACGGGCGTGGATCTCCTCAATGTCGCCAGCAAGGACAGACTTGTCGTTCTGAGAGCTGACAATGTCGACGTCGACACCACGGAACAGAACCCACTTGAAGGCCCAGAAGATGACGGCGCCAGAGAACCATTTGCCCTCGGGTCGAGGACCGACGATGGGCTTGCGGGCAGGCTCGGGTGCGAGGCCGGTTCCGTTGGTCTCCTGAGCAGAGGTCTCAGAGCCAGCCTTGTTGTCAGCCTCGACATCGGCGGTCTCGGCAGCGGCCATACGCGCACGGCGCTCGTCAAGCTCCTCACGGGTAAGGTGGCCCTCGTAGAAGTTGCGGACAGCACCAGTGAAGTTGGCAGGAGGAGGGGGGACCTCGCCACGGCGCAGGAGCAGAGGACCGAGCAAGATGTGGTGGGCGCGGAGCTGCCAGTCCTCCTTGACGACAACGCGGTAAACCCAGGGGACGAGGAAGAGAGCGATAAGAAGACCAAAGGCGGCACCGGCCGCAACAATGACACCTGGGATCTGGGCCTCGGTGAGGTTGACCTCGTAGTCACCACCCTTCCAGAGCAGAAGCATAGTAATGAGCGAGCCAGCGAGCCAGAAATAGATGGGGATGAGGGCAAGAGATCGCATGACGGGGTCCTTGCGCAGCAGAACTAAGTACTTGGTGATCAAGAACAGGATGGCACCGAATCCACCAGACAGGAAGGGAGCGATGATCCAGGCGAGGAAGACCTGTAAGACAAAGCGTTAGCGCTCGGGATATCGCTTGTCGTGATCACCTTGGAACTTACCTGAACGACACCCTTTGAGATGTCGACAGAGCCGTCGTCCTTGTAGCCAACCCAGGTGACGCCCTTGCCACCGAGGGCACCAACACCCATACCCAAAACACCACCGAGAATGGAGTGAGTGGTCGAAACAGGCATACCAAGCTTGGTGGCAATAGTCAGGTAGGTGGAGGAAGCGACGACGGCGCAGACCATGCCGAGCATGAGAAGGCCAGGAGACTGCTCAAAGGAATCGGGGTCGACGATCTTGGTTCGGATGGTGTCGGCGACACGGCCACCAACACCGAGAGCACCACCAAACTCCATCACGGAGGCGGCAATCATGGCCTGCACATAGGTGATGGACCGTGAAGACACGGAACTAGCCCACGAGTTGGCGACATCGTTGGCACCGATGTTCCAAGCATCGAGGAAGGCAAAGAGTGTGCCGACGGCGAAAAGGTAGTCGTAGCGGTGCATAACCATGTTTGCGGCTTTGGGTGGTGTTTGTTCCGTTGCTTTGATGCAGAGACGGGAACCCGCAATGGACTTGAGAGAGGGAAGAAGCGCCTGCCGTGCAACACCTGCAAGTAGACGACGCAACGGGGCGGGGGGTTTTTATAAGTCAGATCGGGGAACTGGGGATCCAACACAGTCGTGGGCGTGTAGGAGGTGCCCAGTCTCCACGGGTCAGCACGTTTCCTTGCATGAACGATCTCCCTCGGTGCCACCGACCAGGCATAGACAGGGTGTCCATGTCGCCAACACTAATGATTGAGGGGGGGTCGCGGGATTAGGGGATCCATTGAAAAAAAAAAAAAAAAAGAATAGTCAAGAAAGAGGCAAACGGGGCGGCATTGTAGCTCTTTCAGCAAGGTTGAGCCAATTTTGGCGACCAAGTATTGGATACCTGGGCCAAGCTGGGCGCGCAGTGATTCGAATGATGTGGATCAGACACAAGCTTCCATACATGCTCGGTGAATGTAATGGGATCAAAAGTGTAGATGCCAAGATGCTACGTGAAGGGCTAGAGGCGCGGTTGATGCCCGTCTGGTGGGACGGGATCGGACCTTTCGCTAGAACTGGGCGCCAAGAAAAGCAGCAGAAGCTTCAGCCCCCCCCGGCTGGGTTCCATGGGGCGTTCTTGGCATTTCTTTTGCAGATGTGACCGTGGAAATATCTATATTTCTTACAAGGGGCATATCTTTACGCCGTACGTGTCCGTTCCGGAGTCGACGTTGATATACGTCAGTTGACGAACATGAGCTGTCTCTTGAAGATGGCACGAGGCGGAAGAGGCGTTGAAGCAAGCATAACTTTAGAGTTGATACAGAATAGAGGCGTTCTTTAGACCCAACGTTCGGCATCGTGTGCTTGATTTGAACATCGAAAACACCACCAATAGCAAGCTTGAATGAACCCACGTGTGTCAGGGTCTCAAAAGTCTCTGCCGGGACCTACATGGGCCTAGGCAGGCTGGCTTTCCTCGTCCCGCACTGCGTGGGTTGGGGGCGTGCCAAGCTCCCCCAACCCACTCCCAACCTTATCCCTAACCTATGGAGAAGCACGCCTGATTCGTCGAGCGATGGAAGAGCTGAGTCCTTGCGTGTGATTCTCGGCAGCTACATCGCAGAACGTGCAGGTCCCATCCGCTTGTCCATTGCTCCGCTACAGCATCACGTCCTGCCTGCCTGCCTGCCTAAAGGACGACAAGTGTGATTAGCCACCGTGTTCAGCAGGCCAGATATAACGATCCATAAGCGAAACATTGTATGGTAGAATCACGAATAAGCAGCAGTGCTTCTTGCTTCTCGAACTGGGAAGATTCGAGCCCAGCAGTCATGTTCCGGTAGGAATCCCGGTCTACGAATTCCTTCTAGGCTTGATCACCGATCACGTTGTGAATCAGTCGTTAAGATTCGTTCGTTTTCATGGCAAAGGCGTCCACTGCCTCACTCATAACCAGGACGACGAGACTTGGCATGGAACCGCCGAGTTTGTGGGTCTAAATTTAATTCTCATACGAAAAGAGAGAGATAGAGAGAGAAGGAGAGTCGATGCCATGCTGTTGGTAAGGAAAACCTATTCGTACCCCTGGTGTAGGCACTTTGGAGAGATGGCGCTCGCATGGCTGTGTACTGTCGACTTTGATGAAAAGGACAAGCAAGCCCACGTGTGGTCGTCGTCGAGCTGTAATAGGAGGAGACAACTTCGCGAATATTCATTATTTCCCGGCGTTATCTCCCACATGTAACGGAAACGATGTTGCTGATGAAGTTGCAATGAGCTCGCGTGACCAATGGAGCGGACTTGGTCCGGCTACACGGCAAGTGGCCGGCCGCCCACGTTGAAGTGGGAACCAATTATAGAGCGGCCCAGCGGCTAAACGGACTGGATGACGTACTTTGGACCTTGTCGTGAGACAACCGCCTCAGGAACAGCTGGCCAATCAAATTCCGTCTCACCGGCAATAGTCGTTGGTTAACCGAATGTCTGGACATTGCCTGGCCATCGTGGTCTGAGCCAGTCCTTCACAGCGAAGGGACAGCACTTAGCATTTCGGAGGCCGCCGGGGGTGACAAGAACGGGCTACTACGAGCCACTGTGGCAAATAGCTGTGAACCTGCATCTTGAGTAGCAATGGATCCATGGAATGGAAAATCATTTCTGTAATAATTGCCATGGTTGCACTAGTACCTAAAGTGTACAGTGTCTTATTATTGCCTCTTTTGTCAATAACCAGAGCTGAGTTGTGAGTCGGGGCAAAACCCTCGGATAGCTCAAGTTTGAACAACGACGGTCACCCTTCCTCATTGAAATCACAGACAAAAGGTATAGTTTTGAAAAAATCGCAAAACACTCTGCAATACTGCCTCTATTGAAGGTCTAAACAATCCAAGTCGCAAATGTTCTGCATGCCGGTTCGAGAGGCATGGCAACTTATGTTCAGGGTAGGCTCCCCCAAAATAAAGCGCACGACGGACCAGTCCAGACAATATACTACACCGGGAAGGGTTCGTGTTGGAGACCAACATGACAAAATTTTTTGCATTGAAAATCTTGTTACACGTACCTTTCTAATGTATCAGTGCAGATGGCAGGTGATTGCGGCCTTGGAACTCGATTGCCTCGGTTAGTGCCACGAGTGGTTGCTGAACAACAGCCGCGCGTCTAACGCCAACGCAAGCTGTTCCGAAAATCATTGAACAAAAACTTGAGATAATAAGCACTGCTCTATTCCTTGCAAGTACTCAGCAAGCTCTAATAACCAGTGAGGCTAGTGGTCTCTTCCTGCATCTGGAGGTGCCCGTAGCCAGAGTGGAGTTGCTCGAATAAGCGGGTCTTGAATCGGGTGCATCCCGCAAATCGGTTTCTTGCCATAATCTGTTGCATATCGGTTGCATAATGCTCAGCATGCTTGATCTCACCGAGAATAGCTAAACACTTGTCCTTTCAATGTTAGGTGAGTTTCCCTTCCGCCACTCATAATATTATCTCTTAAACGCATCATTGCTGCCACGCCTGCGAAATTGGACTCCTGGAACCCATTAGCTCTTTCGTCATGTTGAAGAGTATGGGGTGGGCTGTTGCGCCCACATCTTGTCTATGATCATGAGCTGTGCTAAGCGGCTCCGGACTTCAACATCGGAAGACGGTGAGATGGCCGAGTTGGTTATGGCGCCAGGTTAAGGTGATCTTAACAGTTATTTCCTGGTGGGGCAACCCTCGTGGGTTCGAATCCCACTCTCATCATCCTTTTTGCTCTTCTTTAACATTTTTGATCCATTTGTTTCCAATGTGGAGAGATCTCGGGATATGATGGAGTGGGAAGGAGAAACTAGACCGGTATCCCATAGTTGCGTTATTTATTGTGTACTCCAGCACCACTTATTACAATCTGTCACCAATAACACATTACCGCTCACACTTATGCCTCACGACTCTTGGCCATCATAGGGCTGAAAGGATTAGAACTATCTCGACGTCTTCAATGAGTGAAGCTATTGGTAGGTACCGATTGGAATTGAGAGCTGAGTGATGGCAAATGCACGTGGTCCAATCTCCTTAAATGTCATTAGCTGCGAGTTGTAAAGCACTGGACTTCTTAGTGAGAGTGACACTTTCAATCTACTATGTCAGCATTGAACTTGTACAATTCCAAGTGCAACCATCATACTAAGTGAAGAGACTTACTTACATTATTGGCTTTAGTTGAATTTGATTGGACAAGGCCAATACTTTGGTTGCAGCTAATGGCGCTCAAAGAGCACACTGATGAAAAATCATTTATCGAAACCAGGGAGATCTTCTTGCCAGTATTAATGGTTCCTTCCTGTTCGAAATACTCTATATTTGCCTCCATAGCTCACATAATTCGTTAGTCAGCCGTTGATATTCGAAAGCATAGTTAAATGATTTTGAGCTCATCTTCTCCTGATTGTAGCCTAATTCAACCATGAAGCCACCCATGAACTCTCATCTGTGACACGGTCAGAGGTTTCGGCTGAGGAACAGAGTGAAGAGTACTTTGTGTGAATCTCTGAAAATTTCATATGCTCGAGAGCAGAGTTCTTTTATATAGTTAACTAGTGCTCGTGGCGGCCCGAGCCCATAAAGTAGGTCTCAGACGTCTTACATGCGGTGCTCTGACAGACACTTAATAACCAGAGCATACAACCATATTGATTTGAGTTTCCAAATGTCGATGCGAACGCAATTCAGCTCTTGTTGTCGCACTCGATTGGCTTCTTTCTTACGCTGTTTTGGACATGCTCGAACGTTGGAAACAGCTAGAGGAGACTGTTGTAAAACACATCCCCATTTATATGTCACCGATTGATAGGCGAATTGAATTACCAAGGAGAAGAGTCTGAATTGAAGTAGCTATGTGCAACAAAAGGGAAATTAACTAGTGAAGATGTTATCTGCATCGCAGACGTTGCTAGACTTTCCACAAGGCTCTTGGCCTTTTAGGTTAAGCGCGTAACTTGCGGCAATAGCCTCAGCCTGTCAGCTTAAACGCTCAACTTGCGGCGGATAGTAACACCATCGCGCTTGACCCGGCGTCCGGCGGCAATAGCCTCAGGCGAGTTGGGGTCAACGGTGGAGTCGTCAAGGTATGGCTGGAAGCTGGCCATGAACTGTACACGCTCAGTGATGGTATCCTCACTGAAAGGACCGGACTGGGCAGTGAAGTCAGTGAGATCGAAAGGCTTGGCGCGCCACTCCTCCTCCATGGGGTCGAGGTAGGTGGTCTCGTTGTAGCCGTAGTCGGGGAGAACAGTGACGTTGAAAGCGGCCATCATGTCATCATCCTCGTGGATCAAGTTGTGGCAGTGGAACATGTAAACTCCAGGCCACTTTGAAGCATGGTTAGCAGTGAAAGAAAAGCGTCTGGGAAAGATGTGTACCTACGGGTGCGTAGTGAGCCTCAACCACGGCGGTCTCTCCAAGTCCGAGCCAGACAACATCCTTCAAGCCTGCAGATTCATACTCCTCAAGGCGGCCGTTCGATCGAGAGATAATCCTGAAGTCAACGAGGTGGACGTGAATGGGGTGGGACCAGAAGTTAGAATCATTGGTGAGCTCCCAGATCTCAATGGTGTCGCGGGGGACGTTGGCTAGAATACGATTCTCAACATCGGCAAAGGTCACTTCGTTGATGGTCCACTGGTTGTTGAAGCGCTCAAATTCAAAAGTGTGATCGATGGCTTCATCGTCGCCTTCAGGGAAAGGAACGTCGCGGAGGGTAGTAGGGACTTCTGAAGTATCCGGCTCGGACAGTTCTGAGGCAACATTGAATCGCATGACCTTGTCTGTGTTCTCGAAGGTGATGTCCGTGCCGAAGCCGCCCGCAGCGTCTTGGTTTCGGAGATCAATCGTCTGACCAGCATACTGAGAGAAATCGAAGACAATCTCGTAACGCTCAGCCATGGAGATGAGCTAAAAAGAGGTTAGCATCTTCCAAGAGAGTGAAGTATTGTGCGAGTTGTACCAGGTGGTCAGTCTCGACTGGGCCTGTCAGCAGGCCGGAGTCGGAAGCAATGACTTGGAAGGGCAGCTCTGCGTCAAGACTCTCAGAGTCGGCAAAGTAGAGAGCGAATGATCGGGATACTGCAGCGTTCAAGATGCGGAAGCGGTACTTGCGGGGCTCAACATCGAAAAAGGGCCAAGGCTGTCCATTCTACTCAAAGTTAACTCCGATATGAGGACTGCGGGCTCGAGGAAACTCACCACGTGGATGACATCGCCATACCAGGCACCGGTGGCAGCAGCAAAGTCCCAAAGAGTACCGTTTTCATTGTACTGCTTCGATGAAAGGATAATCGGAATGTCGTGCACACCATAGCCGCTGGGCAGATTAAGCGCATCCTCAGCAGGGTCCGTGAGAATGTAAGCACCAGCCTGGCCTCTGTAGGCATTTTGGGCAGTCTGAGAGACAATTAGCAAGAGCCCATGAGCTCTCAGGTGATTGACCTACAATATGCATGGCATGGTCGTGATACCAGAGAAGACGGCCACTTTGCTGGTTGGGATAGTAATAATCTTTATACTCCCCGGGGTTGGTCACATCCTCGGCCCAGCCATCAAAAGGAGCACGGGAGTATGAGCCATGCAAATGCACCGAGTTCTCCTGTCCTGCGTTGTTGACGAAGCGGACCACTGATTCAGTGTCACGCGGAACAATGATAGTTGGCCCAGGAGAGATGCCATCATAGCCAGTGAGCTCAGTAGACTCAAGATCAGGGTAGACATCGTGGGTGAATGGCTCAATGTTGATCTCATAGTACCGGATATCTGCACCAGTGATTGGGTTTTCGATGATACTGGGAATTGTGAGAATGAGGCCAAAGCAATACTTTGGATGAATACTCACTGCTTAGGCTCCTTGACAGGAGGGATTGGAAGAGGCTCCTCATATATGCCGATTTCAGGACTGATCTGAGCCTGAGCCTGTCTCTTGTGCAGAGCTTGCTTCGGCAAAGCAGTAGCCCCTTCAAGGAGACCAAGGCTGAGAGCCAAAAGCCCGAGGTTATGAGCAACCATTATGATCGACTGTGTGATGATACTGCCAAAGAGGCTCGACTTGAGTGAGAGACTGTTGAGAAGAGCTGGATGGTTGGGAGTGTCTCAAGAACTCGAACATGAGGCAGACAAGCGGCCTTTTATATTTCAAAGCTGGTGGTCTTTTCTCTTGGAACCATTCCTCTTCCCCTGAGATACGCAAGAGTGGACCGTCCAAGTGCTTGCGGACATGGTGACACGGCGAGAGGGCTTGCATGAAGCTACCAGGAGGAGGCCGACAAGGCAACCTCGATGGCGAAACTAGTGTAAAAAGCAAACTATCGAATTCTGAAATGTGACTCTTCAGGGGGCAACCCACGATCACGAGAGTCGTAGTCCAAGGCATGGGCTGCCATGACTTCCGCAATGTGACTGATCAGGGGGGGGGAGTAGCCCACGATCACGAAAATAGTAGCCCAAGGCATGGATACCATGACCTCCGAAAAGTATGGAACAAGGCAATACGCTGATGCATACCCGACAGACAGCCAGGTCCGCGGAGCCCTGGAGAGGTTGTTGAGGGTCATGCCACCCCACGAAGCGACTTGGCGGGTATAGCACCGTCTCAGTTGCATCGAAATGGCAGTATTTGCGGTGAAATGACTCTGAGTTCTCCACAGTGGCACACACGGGCTTCGAGAGGGCGTGATCTGACATGACGGGATCTTAAGGGGCGTAATATGACATGACAGGACTTCAACGGGCGTAAATTCACATGGTCATGCAGATTTTCTAAATCGGGTCCCTTGTAAGTCTGCTTTACAGGCCATATAACACGCAAAAGGACATAATAGCCATGTGACAAGCATGCTGAACTTTGTGTAGTGGACTACAACACCCTCCCGTTGCAGTAGCTCAGGCGAGGCTGGGATAGTGCGGCTGTGGCTGAGTAGCCTTAATGTTAACCGTACCTGCCTACAATGTTTCCAGGTTGTATCCATGTTGAATATCGCGCCCTGTTTCCCAAAACTGTCAACTCTGCAGCCGCACCCCACGCTTACTGGGACTTTGTGTGGGTTCTATAATGCAGGGAGAGTACAGGGTTGTACGCACCCCTGGGACTTCCAACATTGTACGGAAGCTGCCGAATCGTATCTCAGCCTTTGACTGCCGCTATTCCCGTTGCAGCGGGCGAAACGAACGTAGCCAAAGTATCTTACGAGGGTGGCCATGTCGATAGCGGCTCACATCAGCAAATGAGAACGGCTGAGCTTGGCATTCGACAAACGATGCGGATAACGACGGCTCGTATGTCACAAAAAGGCAAACAATCTCAAGCCACAGACCGTGGCACCCCTGCTTGAGCGCGTGGCAGGGTAGGCATCTTTGCACCCATGGGGTGGCATCCCGGACGGGGGGGCCACGTCCCGCAGACACGCGGCCGGTTGCAGTGGTGTTGTGCCCCTGGGCCTCGCATTTCGCGTGGCGTTTCGGGCGTCGAGCTGTGAACTTCTCCCCGACCCTTACCCACCGATGCCGCACTTTTGTCCGGCAGCCCGTGCGGTTGGACGCCGCCGCCTGGCTGTGTGCCGTTCGCGAATCGACGTCATGGTTGTGAGGCTGCAGGCACGATTGCATCTATGTGAACCGAAAAAACACAGTTACGGGAGATCAACAAGATCAACTCTATGTCTCGCATTGATCTTCATCATCTTCTCCCGCAGGGCATGGTGGTAAGTGTATGCGCACCGTGTAAGGTTCGCAAGCTGAACTCCAATCACATCCCACATCCCGTGTTCATGATTGTGACGCCGATCTTCACCTTTCTTGTAATGATGACTACCCCCAAAGTAGGCGGCCGAGCGCTTCGCTGACCGGGTATCCTCACACCGACCTGGGGTATCGGCGTCTCTTTTGGTCTTCCGAGCACGAACGATGTTCACCGAACGCGGAGAGTGGGTTCCTCCCAAGCGCCCAGATATTGAGGCTGCGGTCTACATGAGACTATTCGTGACTAGGTCCGGGCCGAGGGAACCGTCGCAATCCCCAGCGAACCAGGGCTCGTGGTGGATCATTTGCCAAGACCTCAGCGTGGTCTCTGCTGAACCAGGTGGTCAGCCGCTGCCATAGGAGTGGGGCGGAAGCTCCGGGATCGCGAAGGATGCGAAGAGAATCGTCAGACGTTCTCCGTGCCCCTCTTCCACAGATATCCTTGGAGGCTCTTTAACGAGAGGACCATCGAATCCAAGCGAATAGGCGAGTACTGGGGACCCAAGCCCATTCTGCCTTGTGCGGAATAAAACTTCCGCCTAATAAAGCAAAATCCTAATGTTAGCAATGGTGGCAATCGAGTTCTACAAGATCCCATTTCAGGCATTTTTGGGAGGGAGAGTGGGAGTCGAAATCCCCTACTAAGCATTCCTAATAGCGTTTGTAATTCTGAATTTTGTGTAGATTCAATCAAGGAGGCAATTCATTAGCCAACCTTCCCCAATGAAGACATATCTCCTTGCCAAGCATATTAGGGTGATCGTCTGAACCGCTCCAGTGATTCACGATAGAAGAGACTAAAATTAAGATACTCAGAGTCATAGTCAATAAGCGGGTCACATCTGTTGTACCTCTGCTCCGGCCGGCAGTCCCGTGAGGCGTTAGTTTTTGTTCAGAAAAGCCATCAGGTTTTCTAATATCAGTGATTGATTCATGACTCCTTCACATGACAAGAACGTGGCGGTTAAGATTTGAAACTTTAATATGTTGCATTAATAAAAGATCATAAGCATTCACAAGTACACGATGGTATTATTTAGAAATTGTGTATTTTTGATACGAGCTGCCAAGGCAACTTGGAAAGTGGTTGAATAATTGACGACACAGTTTCTAATGAATACTCACCGCGAGACGTACCCTATACCAGAAACCCCTTTTTCAATTTCGATCATCCTTCATTTACAAAGTCGGTTCTCAAGCACATTCGTCAAAATAGGCTCCCAGTATTTGCTTCCCGATTGTTCGATAGAGGAGCAGCCCGAGATATTGAGTGGATCTCTGATATTGGTAGGGGTTTCTGATATTATTTTCCTTGTGACAAGTTCACTGCATTGTCTGTACACAACGCTCATGTAAATACGGGGCGTACGCGTAAGTAAACGGCAGGTACCGTATATTGCGATAAGTTATGGTGATCACACTGATGGCGATATGTCAGCGGAAGTTTCAGGTGGGTTGATAGGCCCTGGCCAAGCCTTATTGGCTGGCTATACGGAATCCGTGCGCGTAGCATCCGGCCTATCACCCCGGTTCAGGTTAGAGCTACGACACTATTGCAACATGGCTTTCCCGCACATGCAGACGGCACATGCAGCAATGAGTCGCTGTAATCATATGCTTATTGATGCTTGGGTAAGTTATATACTATTGGCTATAATATTGGTCGTTATCACCTACCGTACGTTGCAACCGGCGACATGGAACTGAGGCTTACGACAACTTCCTCAACCTTGAAAGTGCACGCTACACTTTGTTTTCACATGGGAACAATTAGACAACTAAGTTTGGACAGTTCTTAGCCGTAGATTGATCTAGATACTCCCGTAAACGAGATTGCAAACGGCGGGCATCGGAAGTTACCGAATGCCGATATGTTCTCCGAGCTAGCCGGTCCACTTCGGTTCCACCTCCTAACCTTGAATTTGTGCGGGATGAGGTAACAAAAGAAAAGAAAAACACGAGAGTTTGTAACGGAACCCCGGGGTCTTTGGCAGATTCGCTTTCCTGCATATCGCTATCAACTTGACAATGTTACATCGTATAGTGCGAAATCTTCCCTTGCGCTTCATGCGGCGAGCGGCGGCCGCGGGAGCCGGCACTGCCGTGGTCGGTACCACTAGCTTCCATTTCTACACCAGAAGCTGTTACTTTGACGAGTTCTCTCCTCAGAGCGATGCCGTTTTCCAACACCACTATCTTCGCAAAATCAACCCGCAAAGTAACCCGTCTTTCCATGATTGTTGCAATGTGGACGTATCCTTCTCTCAACTCCAGCCGGAGCTGTTAGCAGACGCGGTGAGCGGAGGCTCAAAGCTGGTTGAAAGCTTCTCTGCAGGTACTTGGGCAGGCAATGGTATCTATTTTGGTTTCTATCATGCGTTACCAAACCTTACGAAATGATCGACAGGTTTCTGGCTCCAACGGGCGATCTTGAAAGCAGTTCGCAAAAGCCCAGCAAATAGCGGTGATTTATGGGAAGACGACGAGCTGCAAAGTTCCACGTATCCGGAAGGTGCGGGTTTCTCGATACACCTTGTGCCATGCTGACAAGCTATAGGAACCATACTGGCGGATGATTTCCAAGTTGTGTCGAAGACGAGCAACTCGCTTATGTTTCGAGGCGGATTGTCGCCCAGATACAAGCAAGACTTACCTCGCGAGTTCGATACGATCATAATCTTATCGGCCGAGATCGACCAGGATCAGCAGCTTGTTAAATTTAGGCTCAAGTCTATCGTGTTTGACGGCGTCAGCAACAGCCAATCAGCGCCAATGGGCTCGGTTCCGATCTTTCTGCATCAACAGTATGCCAAGCTTCTGGTTTTATCCGGTTCGAGCAATTGCTTGGCTTAGTGTACCATTCTATCGGGCCACTCGCAGACAGAGAGGATTGCCAATCTGGTGAACCATGGTTGGAGAGCCCGTCACTGTTTCCCCTGCGCATGGCTTGGTTTTTGTCACTGGTGGATTATTCCGGAATAAGCCGTTGTACGATACGATTCTGTATATGATTATCAAATCTCTACTATTGCATAGAATGGCTCAAAATAATTGGTACTTTGTTCTCCTCCATCATGTTATTTTTCTTCCTCTTTCGGTCTCACTCTTACCAAGCCACCTTCGCGATGGGGCCATTTGGGAACTTCCTGACAAGCAGCTTCCGCATCTCGTCCATGACCAAGATACCCAGCGCCAGCGGGATGGGAATGAACCAGAATTCAATTGGTACTGAGGCAGTGCCGAACAACCTCTGGATGCCGGGAACCTCTGTTACAAACACAGCGATGACGAGACTGATAGCCATCGACAAGAGAAGCCAAGGGTTACGGCGCTGCTTTCTGAATGGGTCGGCTTCCACAATACTCAATCTTCGGTTGCGGACGGCGAGAATGTTGCCCCATTGTAAAAACACAAGTGTGACAAAGTAGACACATTGGCCAGTGTAGTTGAAGGCAGTAAGTTCGTCCATGGTGTAGCCGTAGAAGCCATCGGTGTACCGTTCGTACAGGAAGAAAAGATCCTTGACGGGAATTCCGGCATATTTCCACAGATACAAGAAGTACATTGCGTGAGCGGTGCACGTCTCCATGAAACCGGTGAACAAATATGCCTGTCCGTAGATACGTGCGTTGATGAGGTGGTCCCGCTTGTGGTTGCGTGGGGGAATGGAAAGGAGATCGAATTCAGCTTTCTCCATGATGAGAGACAACGAGAGGAAGAGATCGGTGAAGACACAGATGATGATCATGAGGAATGCAGATAGCGGCAATGGCACGCCGAAAAAGACATTGAGGATGACGGGCCAGATCTCAGACCATGAACCAGCGGGCAGCAGGTAGGCAATAACCTTTTGTAAGTTTTGAAACACAAGCCGACCGAGACGGATCGCATCGATAATGGAGTCAAATTTATCGAGAAGAACGAGGTCGGAGGCCTCGATGGCGACATCGCTACCTGTGACCACAGCCACGCCCACGTCGGCAGCTCGCAACGCCGGAGCATCATTGACGCCATCGCCGGTGACCGCGACGACGTTGTCACGGTGGCGGAACCTGAAGCTTGTGAGCGGTGAGATCTTCGGTGGAGGGACATGTAGACACTTACTCCTTAACAATGCGCAGCTTCTGTTCCGGAGTGGTGCGTGCGAAAACAATTTCTTCGTACTCACAGACCAAGTCCCAGTCTTCATCGCTCAGCCCGAGAACTTCTGAGCCCTCCACCAACAAAGCTCGACCTTCGCCGGTTTCCCTAGCCACTTTCAGAGACGCCACGGACAGATTAGCGGATGTTCTCATTGACGCTATGGTATCAGGTTGGCCTTGGTGTGTGAAAATGCCGATATTGCGTGCAATTGCAGTAGCAGTTAATCCATAGTCACCCGTGACCATCATGAAACGTGCACCAGCCCGACGAACTTCAGCGACGGTGAAGACGGCTTCAGGTCGTGGAGGGTCGACAATACCGAGGATGCCAATCACAGTCAAGTCTTGCAAGGCGCTCTGGGAGATTTCATCGCTGAATGCGTTAACGCCTGGATAATTTTGCGGTCTGACCGTCTTCTCACAGAGCATGATGACACGCTCGGCGTTGTTGGACAGAGCATCCTGCGTAGCCTTGAGAGCAGATCGAGCAGCAGCGTCAATGGGAAGAACGCAGTCATCACGAGCCGACCAATAATGCGTGCAAGCAGGGAAAAGAACATCTGGTGCGCCTTTCATGTAGACCTGATACAGAGCTCTTTCGGGTGCAGGCTCCAACAGGTACATCGTCAACATCCACTTGTTTTTCGAATTGAATGGAATGGTGTGCACCCGCTTATGCTCTGCCTTTTCTTTCTCAGCAACCTCGCTTATGGATGCAAATCTAAGGACCGCAGCATCAGTAGCGTTGCCCTTGACGGAACGATCTTGCAGGGGAAGATGAACTGTCGCCGGGTCGAAGGTTGCGTCATTGCACAGCACCGAGGCGCTGTGTAGCTTTTTTATTGCCTTGCTTGGTACAGGCAAGCTGATATCTTTGACAACTTCTTCAGGGGATGAAGGCTTATCAGCAAACGCTGCCGAAGCGACGGTCATGAGGTTCTGGGTCAGAGTGCCTGTTTTGTCTGAACAGATGACGTTGACGCAGCCCAATGTCTCGACGGTAGATAAGCCCTTCGGTAAGATATTGACAGCCTTCATACGCCGCGCGACCATCAGCAGTGTCAACGATACGCCGATAGGCATGCCTTCAGGGATGAATGCCACGACGCAGCCCATCACGTTATTCAGCATGGCAACGACATTCATGAAACCAGGGTGGTCTCGACGCAGCCAGGCCGCCCATGCGATGACAATGATGGTTGCCAGGAAGAGAGTTAGGCAAATGATGATTTTCACAAATCGCACAATTTCCCTCTGAATCAAAGTCGGAACTTCTTTGACGTCGCCCATGGCTTGAGCAATGCGGCCCATGACGGAGCGATGACCTGTCAGGACAACAATACCAGTGCCACTTCCGTTGACGACCATGGTTCCCATGAGAGCAATGTTTCGTGTCTCCAGAAAGTTGGGATCTGTGACCTCGACGGCACCCTCAATCTCCTCGGATTCGCCTGTAAGCATCGATCGATCGAAGCGGATATCACCGGAATGGTCCAACAGCCTCAGGTCAGCGGGAACCTTGTTACCCATCGAGAGCTGAACAATATCTCCAGCGACAAGCTCGGTGGCCGGCACGCTGATCAGGGCGCCGTCGCGGACAACCTGGGTCTCGGAGGGGAGCAGGTCAACGATAGATTTCATGGTGCGCGAGGTCGACCAGTCCGAGAAAGCGTTGAACATGGCTTGAAGCATAATGACTATGAGGATCAGGATGGCGAGTGCGAGGTTTGTGGGCGATGGAGGGTCGCTAAGGGGCCGCCAGCAGATGAAGAAGATTATCACACCAACCCACAGGACCGAGCAGAAGCCGCCGAAGATGTACCCCAAGATCTTCTTGAGGTAGTTTGTCTTTGGCTGTGGTAGGGTGTTCTTGCCATCGCGCTGTAGCCGATTTGCAGCCGCATTGCTTGACAGGCCGTCCTTGGGTGCAACATTGAGTTGCTGGCAGACAATATCCTTGTCCAGCTCATGATATGTGATGTTGGAGAAGTAGTCGGTGTTGTCCTTCTTCGCCACGGACTTGAGGTCCTCAAAGGAATCCGGCTCCTGATGACGAGATTCGGAAACATGAATGGAAAGCGTACGGTACTCGATTTGCACGCCTCCAAATCGCGAGGGGGGAGGAGGACGGCTTCGGGAGCTGCGACGACTGGAAGCCCGGCTCCTGGATCGTGCGTCTGTAAGATCGCCACGACGGCCACGGCCACGCGACCTATCAGGTTCACCACGGTCGTCCTCTTGGAAGGTAATACGTAGGTCCCGGTCCGCTTCGGGCTCAGGGGATTCCATTTCGGGCATCTTGCTTGATGAGGGTTTGTAAGGGGGGTGCACAAGGCAGGAAAACCGGAAAAGAAATGGGTTGGGTGACGGTGAGGTAGCACCAGGAAGCGAAACGTCGAGGCCTCCAGCCTCTTATATTGCTACAGCTATGCCACATAACGAAAACCTTTCCCTTCCTCTTCCCCATCCCACGGCTGACCTGCAGGGGCAACACCAACGCCCCTGCTCTGAGGCCTCACTGGGTCTGGACTACGCTGCTGAGAGGTTTTTTTTTTTCTCAATTGGAGAGGGGGTGCTCTAGCATGTGAGATGATCAGGAACTTGGGTTTCTATGATCAGCCACGCCTAACAAGATGTCTTCTGCGTTCTTTTGTTGCTTGCCCTGCTACGGGCGCTTATGAGCGGCTGGAGGGGCAGGACCCTTCATTTCCATGCGATGCCACTCCACTCTTGGATCAATATCAAATGTGCTTGGCAAATGTAAGAGCCAGTGATAGTGGTCTAACAGGCCCCAAAAAGGCAATGTAATGAAGAAACGAGTACTCGGCAAGGTCTGCCGGGTCTAGCACTGCGTTTGGACAAGACACATGCCCTACGGCCAATAAGACGCCACAGAGTCGGACTAAGGTGAGTTTTCGTTCCGGTCAGATGGCTTGAGATTGGTCAGACGCCCAGATGTGGGGGTCGGATGGGCTGCCTCCCGACACCGCTTGACGAAGGGTTAGTTGCGCGTTCCCTCAGAAGATGAAGTGTAAGTTTTTCTCTTTTCTTGCTTCTGACCAATGTTTTTACCCACGTCATAGTTATGTACGGTACAATTGCGGATAATTGTGCGGGCACTACTGTTTTATCTCGTGGCAGCCTGTCCTCCAAATCCGAGATCCGAGATGCGATTGGGAAGCTTCGCATCTCAACACATAGCTGACGCAGGCAGCGACATTTCTGGACAATCACCAGAAGGATGCTACAATGTAGGCAGAAGTATTGTTCTAGATAATTGAGCAACATTCATGAGATGAGGCAGCAGTGTTTTGAAAAGCCCTCAAAAAGTATTAAAGCGTCGCTCGCTCATCCACATTTCGGACATCTACCCTGATAATATCGTCCTCAACTCCATCCGTACAAGTCGGAAATCAAGATGACCATCGTTACAGAGGTTGGCTGTTTGGGCGTCAAGCCTGGCCTAAAGATCATGGATTCCTCCACGCCAGAGGGTGCTTTGCTGAGGAGATGCTGGGAGGCTGTCGCAACAAAACCAGGCGGCCCGTACAACGTGTACTGGGGCTTGGAAAAGGAAGATCCATCAAAATTGTGGGCATTCTTCGATTGGGACTCAGTTGAACATCACGAGACCTTTGCCAAAACGTAAGTCAATACAATGCATTCCAGCCCTCCGTTCCGGTGATCTAACTCGGGCTTTAGGCACGGCGAGGAGGTTGTAGGAGATCTTCCAAAAATCGGTACGCACGGAGAGTTTACGAAGCATGTAACAATGTCTCCATCCTCAGATATACTGAGCTCAGCCTCATTGGACGTTGTGCTGCTTTACTTTGCTCCTGACATATCCTCCTCAATGAGGGACAGTTTGAGTCAGCAATTACAGGACACCCTGGCAAAGAACTTCGATTGGCCTGATGTGAAGTTTGGACACGCTTGGGGCCTGGAAAATGACTTTCCAGTTCGTGGAAAGCTTGAACAATCTGGCCTGCTGTTGATGGGATTCATTGGATGGCCTAGCCTAGACGCCAGGACAGAATCTACTGCAACCGCCCTCAGTGAACTTACGAACACTATCCGCAAAATAGAAGGCCTCGTCAGTCTTTACAGCTTCAGCATGGCTTGCAACTATTTGGAAAGAGTTATGTAAGGAATTTGCTTGTTCTCTCGCTAGAACGTCAACTTCTGCCAGCAGAGGAGGACCTGGTAAGGGCACGGGGCATTACATACTTATCAAACGTCATGGTGGATATCATCTTGTCACTAAAAACAGAAATTGTGATAGTGAGTGAAGTTTTGTAACATTGGTATTTTCAGGCAGGTGAATAACGGCTTGTCCTTCTCAATAGGCCCGTATGGCTCCTGGGCAAGGCCTTCAGGCCCACGCTGCGGAGGTGAGACCCAGTTTTTATGGCGTCTTTTTTTGGCGTCGTGAGACCT
>PXOD01000457.1:0-103589 GCA_003012165.1 Paramyrothecium roridum
AATTGGATAAAAAGTCGATGTTGTTGATCTCCAGGTTCAGCTAAGCCTCTCCCTTTTATCTATCGTACAGTAAGACCATCCTGTGGTCTAGGGTAAGCAAAATAAAAGCTACGGACTTGGGTGCGATTTTCCTGCCCCAACACAATGCTGTGGCGCTACACACATGTAGAAGTAACTCGAGGTTGTCGACGTACAGACCGGCGGCAGTAATCTCTGATGTCGGTGTTGTTGTATTTCTCATTACTGTGAAGCCATTCAGGTCAGTATTTGACACCTATGCGGAAATCGTTGGGATTTTAGGGTCGTACGCACGCCGCCAGACAAAGTAGGAGGGGCTCCAAACGTTGTGATTGTGTGACCACCTCAAAGCCGCCACGTAGCGTTAATAGTTTATGAACGCCTTCGACGTGGCACCGCCAATCACGTCGATTATAGTGTTGAATCTATGGAGACGTGTCAGAAGAATGCTTTGGTGTCAGACACAGCCCTATACCTACATCAGTAAGCACCAGTGTAAGTATCCCAGCAAAAGCCATACCGCTATCTCGTAAGTCATGTCTCTCTAGCGGCTTGTTGAGTGACTGCGCAGCAAGGCCCCAGTGTTGATAAAATCTCTTTGTCAGTATCTTAGAATATGGCTGCTGTTTTGTCCGATTGATGCGATGGCCAGTACCATACAGACCATTCCCAGAAGCAAGTAGTCGGGTAGATGCCCTGTGGATCAAGTCCGGTATCAGCGAGTATACGTGGAGGTTCTGTCCTAAATGATGCAAGGGTATGAGCTCTTCGTATATGCATGAGTTGACTGTCAAGCAGAATTAGCCAAATACCAGTAGCCAAGATCAGAGCTTAAACTTCCAATAGTCAATTGCCTCATGCAGGATCTAGGAATCGACCGCAAACGAGGTGAAAGTCATCTAAGATCGTCCCGAGATGAGGAGTTTTTCTTTCTTGCCAGAGTCACCATTTCGGACGGGAATTATATCGTTTGTGTCGGCACTATTCTTTTCCCCCTTCCTCGCCCAAGATTTTATTTTCCCCGGCCGGAGCCATCTCAGTTTAATAGGCTTCACATCGCCGTAGCCTGGGCATTCGATACCAAGAGTCTGGCATCTTCTGCATGTAGGCTTATCGAAGTCACAAACTAAGCACCGCCGTCGACATTCCCAACAATGACAGTTTTGTTGCTCAGCCATGTTTCTCAGGTTTCTTAGTTGGACGGAATAGGCTATGTCTTCGTTGTTGTCAGGGGCAGGCTAATGTGAGAGAGGCTTACGCTCATGGCTAATTGCTGACCTCCCATTCTTATTCACCAAGAAAAACCGAGGAGACACGTTATTTCCGGTCCCCACCCTGTCCAGGACGCGCGTACTTGTACGGGACGCGTATTTCACTATGCTTTAATTCTTGTTCCATGGCGATGATGGAATTTTGGAAGCTACAGTGTTGCCGCATGTATCATGACACCAAGTAAAACGATTTCAATTAATGGTTGATTAATTGAACAAACTTAAATACGCGGTCCTCTATCAACCGATATTCGACCCGTGAAAGAAAACCTTTGAGCAGTGATAATTGGTAGTGCATGGAATACGTGGTGGATTGAGGGCCCTTTCCGTCTCATATTGACATCGAGTGGCTTGCCGTTTCCTTCGGAGGGATTCGCCTAAAATATGGTACTCATGTCGCTTCCTGCCTCTTCTATGAAAGCATCCCAGGATGTCTACGTGCGTTAGTTAGTGAACCCAATGTCAGGGAATGTTTCGGAATTAGAGGACAAACCCAGTCAAAATCCATTTGATAATTGTCGTCAGCAGGTGCTAGCTTCTCGTTATGTGTAATGAATGGCGAGGATAGTTCCACCCTGAAAGATTGAGCCTCCGTTCCGGGAGGTTCCGGGGTTGCTGTTTCGAACGGCTGTGTTCCTGCCTTGTAGCTGGACAACATGCTGGCAATGACCTTGTAAACTCTAGCCGCATCATCAGTGGTTTGCGCCGCTCCAGCCCAACTATTGCAAGCCTCTTCCAGCACATCAATCAGAGCTTGGCTACTTGGAAACATATCTGCCTCAGCATCTGGTGCTTTCTGCCTCAGCTCCAACTCAAAACATATGATCATTGCGCCGAGAGTGAGCAATTGTCGCACGAGAGAAATCAGATATACGACTTGGTCCAGATCTCGCTGGTGGGCTAGTATTGCCATTGCTGATGAGATGCAACGGTCCCGTGAGAACTTGTACCGAGTGTCAACTCTACCTCTGGCCAAATACTTACGGTGTAGAATACATAATCCTTTGTAATAAATGCCTAGTAAACCCAAACTGGAGAACTTGAGTGCAGATGGGATTGGGCCATCATTATCCTTCCACAAAGTGGGAACCTTTAAATGTGGCGGAAACCCTTCATATGCATCGGAGACAGCGCGATCAATTTCTAGCACCGTATCGTAAGATCCCACATTCGGTCTGCTATTGAAGTCTGTAATGAGCCCCAGTGCACGAAGCAGTCGGCCTTTTGCAATCGAGTATGTAGAAGCAGTCGGGTCTGTCATAGGCCTCGAGGGGGGAAGTACCGTACTTTGAGGGTCTTCCGGCAACTCCCAGTCGTGTAGGTTGCGAGGCTCAGCGGTGTCCGAAAAGATTGCAGCGGTTGTTCGCGGGAAACCACCGAGGAACGAAGTCATGTCATCCATGTCAATGACTGATAGCCAAACGCGCCGCCTGTATTCTGCTTGCAACGCCGAAAACTCGGGGGACTGTGAAGGGTCGCGATGATAGCCCATGTTGATGGCTGCGCGGACAACGACACCAGTCAAAATCCACAATCCACGCCTGTTGTCATCTCGGCGATTAAGTTCAGCGGCTGCATTGAATCGTAAAGTTTCAATCGTGTACGGTAAGCATTTAGCAATGTCTCCGTGTAAGAGACATTGTGCCGTACGCACTCGATAAAGTTCGAAGCGCGTTTCGGCGATGCCTTCGTACTGCAGCCTTTCACCATTATGATGATGAGCAAGCATGGTAATGGCAAGTATGGAGAAGAGAAGACCAAGCCATATGAAATTTGTTCGGGAAGGGTCCTTCCAATGCTCCTCAAGCTATACTGAAGTAAGCGACTAAGCGCAGTGGGCGACGAGGGAGTCTTAACAAACCTCACGCCTGAATGTGGGCTCATGCAGGATGGCTGTGCAGTCCTGGTCAGTTGCGATCTTTCGAACCTTACATCTGCTTACTTACGATGGAAGGTGATGGGAAACGTCTCGCGATCAAAGAACCGTGATATCAACTGATTTACCTCGGCCTTTGGAGGAAGACTGGCGAGTATCTCCAGCCGTTCGATTGGATTGGCTTGACGGAAGAGCAGACTTGACCCGTCGACCGTGTGCGAAAGAGCGGCACGAAGGTTCTTCTGGCTGTGAATTTCCTGGTCCTGGCTGTATGATTCCTTTAGCTCGTCGATCTGATTCCCATTAGTTGAGAATCTGTCGATTGCGGCAATCCAAGACAAGAGCGAGCGAGGCGGGAAATCCACTCTACCAAGGACTGCGACATACCTCTTGCAGCACAGCATACCAATCGTCGCCACCAGAAAAGACTGAATGGACACCGTCAATGACTACCCGTCCAGCGTTCGCCTCATTCCGGGGATCGGTTTGCGATTCCGCCTCTGGTTGGGTGCTATCAGGTGTGTGAACCTGGTACGAAACACTAGTTTGAACCAAATTCTGTTCATTCTGACGCTCTGCGATGAGCTTCTTGACGAGTTGCTCCAGCTTATCGATGCGGCCTCGCATGGCTGGCGCGCTCACATTCGCAGTGCCGCGGCGAGAACTAGGTGCTGCCTTCACTCCACTAAAATTGCAGTCACTTTCTTGTCCGCGAGTGATACAATTTTGGCATGGCTGCTCCCGGTTGCACTTCAGTCTGCGAAAAGGGGTTTAGCCATCATGATGGTTGCGTAGCTGTATTTGGTGCGCATACTTCCGGGCACGACATGACTCGCAGGACAAAGGAACTCGTACACGTCGGTGAGTGGTGGGCTTCTGGCGGTGATCCAGAGCACCATCCTTAGGGGAGGAAGTATGGGACTGCATTTGCAGATGTTGGCACGAGGCTCGATTTGGTTCTCACACTGGCAAACCAAAGGCCAGGTGGAAGACAAGAGAACCCAAGGTTGGAAGAGGGCTGATCCACTCCCGTGGTCGCAAAATGTTTGAGCTTCTGGGAATACCGTAGCTGTTAAATCCGCGGAGATGATCAACTAGTTCCGGTGCCCGCTAGTGCAGGATCGTGCCCCGGCAACGCTTGCGAATCCATTGTCATCGTTAGACATCATGGCTCCCTCCACACAGTTCCAGGCTTCAGAATTAAAAGCTTCAAATCTTTCCACTTTGGTATAAGAGTTTATTTGCGGAATTATCCCTCGTAATCAATCCCTGAGGTTGTATTTCTACAGACTACATGTTTACTCTACATTATGTACGTCCGCTCCTGGAGCGAGTTCCCAATTATTCATGTCATAAAGCAAGGCTTCCATGCTCCGGTTAAATGCTTCTGGGCCTTATTTCTTCTTCGTGATCCGCACCCATCCCGTTCCAGTCGCGAACAAAAATGCACAGCATGCCGTTCCTGTCGCAAGATACATTACCTGGACGAATGACTCATTGTACGCTATCCTCACAGCCGGCAACAACTCATCGGACACAGCTGCTTTAACGCCAGTAGCGGAGGCACCACTAGCGATTAGTGCAGGCATATCTGCGTCAGGGGCATAGACAGATAGAAAGTGTCGCAACCGGTTGCCAAAGACAACTTCAGCGATGGACAAGAAGATGGCGGCACTGAGGTTCTGAGAGAAGATAACAAGGGCATATGCGATAGATGCGTCCTCCTTCCTTGCAGCGTGCTGCACGGCCAGCAGTGGGATCTGGAAACCCATACCCTGGAAGCCTTGCAAAATCTGATATGCGACTCGCGGACCGGTTGGTGAGGTGGGCGTCAGAGTAGTGATTAGGCCTGTGCCAATAGAGGTGATGATGCCGCTGACGAGGGCAAACGGAAGATAATAGCCAACGCGCCCGACTGCATTTCCAATTGGTCAGCAGCTCGTCCTTCCAGACGAACGCGAATAAGCTTACCCAGAATACCAGTCATGATAGTGACGATCATGTTGGTGATTATTTGTGGCAGAAGGCCGACGCCACTTTGCATTGCAGATGCTCCTCGAACCGCTTGGAAGTATATCGGGAAATAGTAAGACGTGGTATAGTTGCATCCGATGAAGCATATCATAGTCAAACAGCTGCACCATACAATGCGACGACGGAGAAGCGATAATGGGATCATGGCTTCAACGCCAACGTGCCGTTCCCAGGCCAGAAAGACAAGAAGATTGACGAGCGCACCACAGAACAAACCAAGAATGGTCGCGCTGGACCAAGCATAAGCCTTACCGCCCCATTGCAAAGCCAAGATAAACATCACCACAGCGGGGGCGAATAGAATGAAGCCAATCAGATCCAAGTTGCTGATTTTCTGTCCGAAAGACAGTGATGCGTTCCCACCCACGTTGTGAGTCGGCAGTGGCACGAGAAAAAGAAAGAGGGCGATTACGGCGCCGCAGGGAAGGTTGATATAGAAGCCTGGTACGATCAGTCGATGACTCTCAAGAAGCGAAGTGTCTGTTTACCACTTACACCATCTCCATGTTGCGTGTTCCGTTAAAGCACCGCCAACAAGAGGCCCGCACAATAAGCCCAGGCAAGCGATGCCCATCAGAACACCTTGGTACTCTATTCGACGAGATATTAGTAGGATATAGACTCTAGAAAATAATACATGGCAACCTACTAGGCCTCTGTTGCTCGGCCACAGTCAAAGGCAGCATCGTCAAGCCTCCATTAAGCAGTCCTGCGGCGCCAAGCCCGGCCACGGCGCGCCCGATGCACAGCATGCTTGATGATACAGCAGCACCGCACAGCAATGACCCCAGCTCAAACACGGCGAAAAATGACAGATACGTCCACTAAACGCATTGTGATTAGCTGAGAAGAGCATTTAGGGACGAGGACAGCCGGCCCCTCGACAACTGAGCCTTACTTTGACGTTGAAATGGGTGTAGATCTTGCCGCTGAGCGGCTGAAATGCACAACTGCGCACCTGGTTAATCAGGAACTATGTTGCTTGGTTTCTTGATTTACTTGGCCAGGAAATAAGCCGTTCCGTACCAGCCGATGTCGTCGAGAGACTGGAACTCGCTCGTAATCTTTGGTATGGCCTAAACTTCATTAGCACCTGAGCTCACGGTACTGTAACAGGCAGAGTTCACGCACAGTGGCGACAACAGAGGCATCTAGTAACATGAGGAAGGCTGCCAGTGTTACGCTGAACATGACAAGCCATAGCTTTATACCAGAAAGATACTCTGTGTCCTCTTGGACCGGTTGAGGACCCTTTTCGCTCTCGCTGTCTCGATTGCCTGATACCATCTCCACGTCTGTTTTTTTCTCTGTGGATCTTGCCATTTTAAGCACGTGTGATGATGGATGTGGTTAAGAAAAAGGATTAGGTGAAATGACGGTCAGCGTATGATTGCCCACAACTCGTCAATGTTGTTGCGTGGGTAGCCTGGCAGCGGATTCGAAGAGCACGTTGCATGTTACTTATAGGAAAACCAATTCACTATGTATGCCTGTCTATACAATGAGACTCGGGTAACATAATTTGATGTCCGCGGTCATTCTTGGTTGGTAAGTCCATGCTATCTCCATTTGCTTCCAGGCTTAGTGAAGAAATCCGCGGATTTGAGTTGGTGGAGAACACGATTCCTTCTGTGCAGGGATGCGGCCACAAACCTGCTGATGTGGATGATAGTTCGGACCACAGGCACCACGCCTCCCGCACTTGAATTTATTCCATCGATCAGGCACAATTTTCCTGTTAGGTCATTTTTTAGGACTAGAAGAAGAACGTGTGAGCCAATGTTGCCTCTCAATAAACAGCGAGCCAATCGCATGATATTTAGCACTAATGGCATCGACTTGTAAGGCAGGAACCTGGATAAAGAAAAATGTGCAATATCCAACAGCTGTTGATATTTTAAAACTCTTTGGTTCGCGGCAATAAGGCAGCCTGGTATTGGCAATCGAGGCGCGGCAAAAATAACGTGGATAACAAAATGGGTTAATCTATAGAAAGTAGAGTACAAAGCTTGAGAACGCTAGAAGGAAGACCCATCGCCGAATAGAACGAAGGTCCGGAAAGCATGTGGTACAATGATATGACGTTTAAGTTTAGTCTGCAACTCGAATATAACGGAATGGCTTGGCCGTAAAACCTGCGTCGGTTCTCCAGTTAATGTCCCGTTGCATGCGGATGCAGCCCTTGGGCCACATGCATTCGAGGGTATTGTAGCGCTTCTTGCTGCTGTCAGTCCAGGAATCAAAGAGCGTGACGTGACCACCAGCGCCCCCGGTGCCAGAACCGAGAGTTCCAACAAAATCACCCTGTCGAAGATCGGCCCAGCCGATGGCCTTGGCAACGCCAGGGAGGTAGACGGTGCTCAGACCTGGGGTCTTGAGATGAAGAGCCATGGAGACAAATCCTGAGCAGTCCGTGCGGTATCTAGCCCCTTGGACATCTGGGTAAGAAGCATCCATAGAGTACGGGACGCCTCTGGAGATCCAATACTGGGCACGCGACATGATCTCACTCCGCTTGATAGGGCCCTCAATGGCAGAGGAGCCTCCACCTCCTGGGGGTGTGACATTTCCGTTGCAATTCTTAGCAACCATGTTATCAGTGCCGGTGTACACGTAGTAATCGGAGACGTAGCAGCCGTCGGAAGTCTTGTCCCAAAGCGTGATCCCGTTGATATTCTGACCGTAAACCTGGCAGGAAATCTGGACCTTTGTGTTTTTCTTGTAGGTTTTAACGACGCCATGACTAGTGGACGGCCCTTTGCGGCAATTAACACCATCAGCGGTGATTGGGTAGCCTCCGCCGCTGCCACCGCTGCTATTACAGTCCTTCGCGACCATGCCGTTTGTGCCTGTATAAACGTAATAATCAGAGACGTAGCAACCGGCAGAAGTCTTGTCCCAAAGAGTTATGCCGTTGATATTTTGGCCATGCACTTGGCAGTTGATCGCGACATCGGTGTTCTTCGCGTAGGTTCTGACAATACCGTGGCTTGTTGAAGGACCGCTGCGACAGTTGACACCATCGGCGGTGATGCGGTAAGCGCTGGCTAGAGGAATAGCCGCCGCCAAATAAAGAGTCAGAGTCTTCAAATTCATGATTTATAAAAGAATTTGCAGTCTTAATGAGGCTTGCTTGTACTTGAGAGTATCTCTGTTGTTGCTGTTGCAGCTTGATGACGAGAGATCGAAACGGCCAAGCCATGGTGGGAAACCTGTCGATTTATAGCTTCGTTCGTCATAACGACAAGATCTAATCAAGTTGATGTTAATTGCGACGATTGCCAAATTGGACGACATTCAGAGCGATAATCTCTGTGAGCCTTGGCTGATGATCATGGAGGCTCAACGGCCATTCAGCCTCACTAAATATAGGCAGTGCATTCTGGCGATGTTGGGGGCCACAGGGGTATTTTACCTACATCCATCACGCTTAAACGAAATACGCAGGTTCAATTTCTTGTCAGCCTGGGGAAATCGTACCGTTCATTTGCCAAAAAACATCGACCTTGCAGGAAATCACAAAGAATGCAATATGAACAAGGCTCGATGAGACCTCAGGCAAGGCGACCTGATGCGCTTCTAAGGAGAACCTCGACAATGACCCCCTGCAATGGCTTTTGATTGCCCAAAAGTGCTATTTACATGGTTGCAAGGCTTGTGGTCGTTTTTGACGGCTACAATGCACCTGTTTGCTCAAGGCCGCGAGAATGCAGGCTGCGACACAATGAATACCTCAGGGGTCAAAACCATATTGATCTCAGAACAGCGACGATATAGGCCGTGTTACCAGATTATTGTGGATCAAAATTCTTTGTGCATATAGGGCATTGATATGTACAAATGTTCGTCTCTCATTACACGTAGAATCTCACATGCCATCCTTCAGCATAGCATCAATCAGTTGAACATGCCTGTTCGCATTCGTCTCGCTCCACTCATTGTCGTAGTTCAATCCATAAGGCCAAATGTGGCCGCCGCCACAGTTGATACGCGCACTCGATCCATCCCAAGTTCGCAATAGAGCCGTTGCTCCGGGCCAGTTGTTGGCGGCGCAGCGCTGGTTGAAGGCAGTGGTCTGTCCGATACCAAGGGTGTGGGAGATTTCGTGCATAGCGGTTCGCTCATTCATGTATGCACGGTTGGAGCCAAAGCGAATATCTCCATTGTAGTTGGCCTCGGCAGTAGGCACGCCAGGGGTGTAGTACACTCGGAGTGTCTTATTAGCGCCGGTGTAGCGGTGGTATCGTGTCACGGCCGCACGCATCGCGTTCTCAATGCGTCCATAGGCCTCTGTCTGATCGGCAGTAGGGTTTGCCGCCTTCTGAAGGGACCAGTTGAGGGTGCCGGAAGCGACGGAGGCGCAGGCCACGATGGATGTGAGCACGGAAGCGAAATGCATGATGGGCAAATGATAGAACCGGGTTGAAGACTAGAGCTTAGGAACGGCAACAAAGAGACACCAAAAGGATATTAGGAATCGATTGCGAAGCCGCAACTATATATACTTCTTCTCTTTCGTGTCAAGCATCCTTGACAATATTGTAAAGTGGAGAAATGCCCTTGACAAATCCGTTTCAAGCTTATTAGACGTGCCTGGGTCGTTAAAGCGAACTCTATCATATTCGCCAATTGCCTCCGGCCTTTCGCTGGATTTCCGGAGCTTCGCAAGCCGATTCCACATTCAAATTCGAGCCGTAATTGGGTCCTCACCACACGTGTGACACCACGTCGGCATTCACTATCGACCCCGGGATGCCAAGAGCATGCAAGTGTGATCGGCAGTTGGCTTAGCAGGGTTTTACTTTGGAATTGCCGGAAAGGGTCAACTGTCCCGACGCTGTTCAGGAGAAAGACAATCAATGCCGAACTTGTGAGGTCATGGGCTATTTGCTATTGGAGGAGCCAGCATGGATCAACCCTTCTCAGTTATCTTTGACATGCCTAACAAGGAAAAGCTTTTTGGGAACGTTCGGGGTGAGTGGTGGAGAAGAGATTGATTGGTGCGCTTCAGGTCGGCAATTTGGAAGTGGGTAAATGGACAGGCAATAAGGAGAAGGTTGATGCACGGATTCTAAAACATTTTCTGAATATGCGAAAACCAGTTGATCTCAGTGCTTGGAAATAGGCCGAGAAGACTTACTTTTGATAACACGGAGCCTACAACAAAGCGCGTGATCGACAGCTATAAACAGCCTTCAAGAAAGGGGAAAGCAAGATTGTTCTAGCAGGCCCCCAACGGCCAGTCACAAATCATTCGAAAGGTTCAACATGATGGCCCTATGGTAGTGCTTCGCTTGAGATTGAGAAGAAAATTGGTGCCGTCGATACGCGTGCAATGAATGGATACAAAGGCCGATTTCCGTGACGAAGACCAAGCATCCCTTAAATCCATCAATTGATTTCGATGTTAACCAACAGGAATAGCTTTGCAGAGTGGTTCACCTATGCTGCGAATCAAACTCAATGCAGTGGGCTGAACACGTCGCAGTTCCCCACATAACATCAAATGATGCTGGGACCTAAGCCGCAGGCAAAAGTTGGCTTGGCCATGATAGGTGGAATATATCTAGAGCGACAAGTCAAGTTATGCTTGGAAAGCAAGCTATTTTACGAGTATCACATCAAATAACCTCAGATATACACGTTACAAATTCGTTAATATTCGGCATCGTGCAAAGAATGTTATGATTGCAGCCACTTCTATTTTTGTTCGTGAATGGCCGAGAGTTGTTGTTCACAAGATCCAATACTAATGTTAGCAGACAACCAGAGACGCGATATATCGAGATGGCCACTGCCAGAAGTTTGTCGCTGCTCCAAATCTATGTCAATCAAAGCATTTGTTGTATTCTTAAGCACACGGTGCTGACATGTGGATTTAGCGTTCATCTTAGGTAATTCGGTTCGTGTCCAAGGTATTGGCAGTAACTGCGAGGGAAGTGCGAAATTAACTCGGGCAAAAGTGATGCATGAAGACTCAGTAACCCCCAAACCCGTGGGTGAGAGAAATTCTTCGGTAAAATCGTCCAGCTCAACCCCATTATTTTGAAGCTCGTATCTTTGTCAACGAACCACAAGTTCTTTTTCTTACATGGGAAAGAAGAACATGCATATATCGCCAATCCGGGTCGAGCGCAACGACATGAGCTTCCAAGAATTTGCAGTACGGAAGATCGTTCTTGTTATATTCGAAACAAGGCATGTTACCGAACCCCCAGCGCTCGAGTCTGACGCGACGTATGCGTGGTGCGTCTAATCGGAAACTCTCGAGAAGATTTCTGCCAACATCTATCATGTCGATTTCGAAGTTGACCCAAACATATCGTTTATCGAACTTGTGAAGTTCAGCGGTATCTGAGAAGGCTTGTTCCTACAAACCAAGACAACGAGCTTCGCGGCAAGCCTGTACCATTACTGGCGGCGGAGTCGACGATTTGAGACGAGAGACCGGAGCCTCGAGCTCAAGGCGTACCTCGAGGACACGCGGCTCAATTGTGAGCTTCCAGATAGAAATGCGAATCTCTGTTGGCAAGTGGGGGAAGCCGCGGAAGGTGGCCACTATGCTCAAATTCTAGCTACAGAAGTCTTATCGTGGTAAAAGATGGATTTGACTATTCACTTTCTCCACCATTAATCGGAGGGATAGGTGTCTCAACTACATCCTGGCACTCACCAGAACAAGCTTTTAAGTTTTCGCAACTAGTATCTGACTTCGATGCTGGAGATGCTGCGTTTCGACAAGACCTTGCGGAGGAGTCTCAGCTAGCAGCGCCAAGAGTGATTTATTTGATAGATTCTGAAAGGGCATAACGCTCCTTGTGAGTCTAGAGACCAAAGCGCGCTTTTGTGTGCCTTACAGAAGATTTGGTCGAGCTCAAGAAGCAGGTGTGAAGGAGTTGAAATGCAGTACTCCGTTGGCTTGCAGCAAAGCCGGGTTGTGGGATCCACCACCTATTCTTGGCGGCAGCAGTGACAGCTCGCTGGGATGAGGTTGCATTCGGACTACAATAGGCTATTCCGGATACCCATAGCTGTGCTTAATTCACTATAGCACATCTTGATCTTTTTCGTGTTTTTTTGCGTTACCTTTCTAAAAGCTAGGGCATTGTGCTAGGGCAGATTAAATTAAGGCCCAGGCGAGCTGTTTACAATATGTTCGGTAGCTGGGAGCCGGGGGCTGTGGTCCAAGAGAGCCTATTTTTAAAGGGCAATATTAAACCACTGTCTAGTAACTTGGCTTCAACGTTAATGCGATGCACTACTACTGATTTGACTGAGCGTAGCGGAATACCAAGAAAGAAATCAGGGTTGTTGCTGTTGCAACTGACTGCACAAAAGGCGCTGAGGGGCAGATGCAGGGTTCATTGAGGCTGAAAACCATAAGCCAGATGGCTTCCGAACCGTCTTCGCCCTGACCGCTTCTTGACTACCACGACATTTTTCGATATTCGTGGCTCTCAGACGAAGCAAGTTCAAAAATGCAGCACCCTGTGCCGCGTTTCGGGTCCAACGCCACTGTTTTAAGCCGTGGTACGGATTTCTATGGCAGGTTGATCTAGCATAACTGTCATTCTAACGCGCGATTATTAGCTTCAGCACAATCATGGCAATTGGAGCGATGCCTGTTCAACCTCACAAAAGTATACAATCCTTCAGTCTTGTCACCCTCGAACTCACTGACACATAAAATAGATACAAAACTTGCCAGACGTCTGCTTTATGTATGCACCATCTTTTTCTAGCTGTGAAAGCACAATTAACAGTTCTCACAGCTGGATCGATGAACCCACTCATAACGAAGCGCGGCCAGAATGGACAGAAGAGCTTCTTCAACAGTTTAAACTTCCTCGCTCTGTCATCAATGGAGCATTCTATCGAAACACTAGCAACGGTTACTTCGGCTCAAAGACCTTTACAGATCAGCTAGGCATGCTTAACAGCTGCAGTACGTTGAACTTCCACCCAAACCTTGCGGTTGCCTACCGTCTAATCTACTGAGCCCCCTTTTAGGTACTTGGTTCCGCTGCATTCTGAAAATAGTCCCCAAGGTTCGCGATACTCTGGAGACTGACAAGGATATCGATTATGTACCGGAAGGCCTTTCGCACGCCTGGTACAGCATGGACTTTTACACATACTGGACTACACGAGGACAGTGCTGGGTCCTGTGCTCAGAAACTCCGAGCGATTTTCCCCAGCGCCTCATGCAGGAGCTAAATGCCGAAGAAGCATCGTTACAGATTGGCGATCCTCTCGTCATGCACCGATTTCTATTTGACCACATCATACACTTGCTTGATCTGTCGGTGCGCAGAGTACGGGATCAAGCGCGGCGGTCCTCCACCAGCACAGTAAGCGAGCCCGTCTCAAATCACGGGGCTTCACGAATACGGCTGGAGTCGATATACCTACTGACTTTGCTTACCATAAAAGCTAAACCATGGAAATTTCGTCGAGTTGTATGAGCAACGCAGGCATTCGATTCATCTCAATGAGGTTCTAGAAAGTGCAGCAAACGTTATCGAAGCATTGCGAAGCTATCAGGTCTCAATCCACGGACGACTAGCAAGCACTGTCGACAGTAACTATCTTTTCCAAGCAAAGGAAGTCTTGGAGTCCCAGAAGTTTGCCATACAGAGCCTGGGTGGACGTGCTATGTCAAATGATAAACGCCTTGAAAATGAAATAAACCTGGTACGATGAGCCCACTCCTGCTAATGATATAGACGAGGTAGGCGAGGTTCACTAAAAAAAGGTCAGGCTTTCAATCTTGTAACTCGCCAGGATAGCAAAGCCATGACAACGATCTCCATCATGACAATGGTCTTCTTACCCGCGACATTCGTCTCAGTATGTAAGCTCCAATTCTTGAAGTCGAGTCCACGGTGCTCATGAACATAATTACAGGCCGTCTTAAGCACGAGCTTCTTTGATTCTGGCGAAACCGGGTGGACAGTTTCGAGCAAGTTTTGGGTATTTTGGGCTGCGACGATTCCGTTGACTGTGGTGGTTATCACGGTCTATGTTCGCTTAACTATTGGACGTGAGTCATGGTTCAAGCGAAAGCTGCAACGGTTGCAGTGATACGTGTTCCTCTCTGCAAAGAAGCTTCTGCTACCTTGGCTGGGTGGGAAGTGGTCGTATGGCCATCAAACTCCTTTGTGTTTGAGAGTCCGGATATGCCACAAGACATAAGTTTTCGGTCTGTCATCACAAGACGACATCACTTCCTTACCAGCGTGAATACCAATAGGACAGCTAGGCTATGAAAATAAAACAAGGATAAAAATAAAAAATAAAATGAAAATAAAATACGGAATCGAATAAAAAAGGAGGTCCTCAATCATTGAGTGGGTTGTATAGGAAAAGCCCGATGCGGGGGTCGAACCCGCAACCTTGAGATTTCGTGTACTCGTAAGAGTCTCACGCTCTACCGATTGAGCTAACCGGGCACCGAATCCGATGCTTGTTGTGGCGGGCTGGGCCGCTGTCGCATGTGATGGACCAATCGCACAAACTCCCGCCGACAACACCTAGACGCCCAAGCATGCCAATTCGGGCAGGGCTACTATCCAACGTCAACTTAACCTGCGGATTAGCTGGCATGCACCCATTGCTGCTGTCCAACAGCTCTCTGAGGTATTGTCAGAACAGCCTGCCATCACTTGTTCAAACCAGGCGGATGTAGGTAAAGCATACTGGCAGGGACTGCCGAGCTCCCGCCAAGGAGTAATCTGAGCGCTTGAAATCTGCGAGTTCCTGTGCTGCCCGGATTTATTAAGGCAAGGTATTAGTATCACTTGATTCATGAAGTTTGTTATACTTTGTTGAAGCCGGTCCTGGCTGGTGGGTTGCAACCATCTTGGGCAATGCTTTCGTCATACAAGCCTCATCATAACGGATGATTTCACGCCATGCCAAGAGCCCAAGACTGGACGTTGCAGGGCCAGCCGGTTTGAAGCCGGGTTTGCAGGGCCAGTGTTTAAATGACATCTCGGATGGTACGAAAACGCAAAATTGTCGTTGGACCACATTTGGGCTAATACCAAACCCAGCTAGCAATTCAAAATGAATAAGCTTCTGCAAACCGATATTTCGGCTGGCATGCCTGCGACTGCCGTAATACATGACGAGAAACCCACGCAAGTATCCGACGAGCTGAATGGCAAGGATATCAGGGAAGAGCCGTTCTGCCCAACACAACCGCAAAACCCCGTGCTTTCTTCCCCACTCCGAAAGGGCAGGCCGTCGAAGCTTCCTACATCTTCATCAGCGCTTGGCCATGGTGTGGCGAAAGCACATAGAGCTACAGAATGGAAAGCTTTCGGTTATCAGGGAAGCATGGGAGCTAACGCATGACGCCACAACACCAGCATGCATACTCGTTTGGGCAGACTTGTTTCACTCCTTTTGGTACAGATCCCGTAGGTGCCTCTCCAGCTTTCGGGCAAGGGAGGGGCCGTATTGGGTGCTTTAAGCTCTCCACTGAGCTTTCCTTGCAACAATTTGAGCCGGTCTTATGGCCACGGGCTCTCAATACGAGGAACAAGCAGGATAGGATCAATTTGAAAACAGAATCGCTGCTTACCTGTGGGAGAAACACAATCTGCAATGGTTTATCGATCCTGCCTGCGGGGGAGGCGTGCATCTGAGCAAAGCTTCCACCATCAGGTGAAAGATGTCAGCGTGCCTTATCTCAGCTCCGGATTGGCACCATCGTAAGCCATCCGGACAATGTTTCATCCCTGTTGCTCTTCCAACTGATCGAGCGTGGCTGGGAAATCTCTTACATGGTTGAACACGAGCTCTGTCGCCGCACCAGCCAGTGGCTCATTGCTTTCTGACTGCTCGCGCTGCGCCGCCGAGAATCGCCACTTCGGGCTGCTTTCTCGAGCTTGCTGGAGTTGTGCGCTGACCTCAGGCCCAAAGCCTCTTGTGGTTGTCATGTTCCTCTTCCTTCTGGAGAAGCAGCGTCTCCAGATGTGAGATGTCCGCTTCGACCTAGGTCGCCGTCCCCGGGCGAGAATATGGGTAAGCCAACTTCTCAGCAGCCTCACTGGTCGATGTTTTGAGAGCAGCGGACCCACGCCGCTGAAGTTCGCGCCATGTTGACCTCGTGGCATAAAGTCCTCATGCCAATATTATGGTCACCTCCCTTGAGCTCCAAGGGAAGCAACCATGAGAAATTTCGGTAGGCTTGCCTCATTGGGGGCACGCAGCCCTTCTTCGCTCAATATCGAATGCCATACCATGACTTAATAATTTGCGGTTGCTTATCAGGATATGTGACGCTCCTGCATTTCATCTTTCAACACTCAAAAGTTGTCTCGTATGTTGAAACCATGAAAGTTGTGTAATGTTTCAGCAATATTTCTGGGTATGTTATTCTTAGCGACCCAATCTTCTATCCACCTCAATTTTCTAGACCCGACTGTGCCAGCCGGCTTTGTGATGTCAGGACGCAGTCTCCGGATAATGAGTCACCTACCCAGCGTAGTGTGAAAGTTCGGCTGATCGCCCACCGGATTCGTGGCGCCGGAGTAATGAATGCGCGGCAGCATATAGTGCAGATAGGACCCAGCCGCTCGCGTCGAAGTCTTCTAGTTGCGAGATCCATGAGTCTAAAAAATCGAAACGCGATTGTTATTGTGAGCATGCGCTGGAACAACATTTGACTCCCTTAGAGATGAGTTAGCCCGTAAGAAGGTGTAGTTAGGTTGAGCTGGAAAACGGGTGTCAGGGTTGCATTTGGAAATATAACATTGGATGTGTCGTCTAAAACTCAAGCGTCCCGCCTCACTGGTGCGCATACGATAGAATTGTCCACGGGCACGTGAAGAGGGCGGGCGCTCGTTAAATGTTGTATTCTTCCAACGACTTTCCTTTCCATTCACGACCAAAAGGCAATAAAACAGGTCAAATACTGGATTCCCGCCATGTTGTTAGGTATTAGAGGTTATATCACGCATTATTCTATGCAACTGTCTCTACCGATATTGACTTGCTCTACAGCATGGATGTTCTAGGCCCAACCCGACTCAGGCAACGACAGGAGCCTCAGCCACACCTCTAGAGAAGTAGATCTTTCGGAGTCGTGTTTTGGGGGCCAGCGACAAGGTCAATGCACTTGAGAGTGCCGGGACTGGGTCAGGCTGTTCGTTGAGTTTGACGGGGACAGAGTCCAGCTGCAATATACCGCTTCCCTCTCAAGGGGACAGCAAGTACTTCAAGATTATTAGCAGAGTTGGCAGCGTCAACGTCAGTCGGTCCAGCGGTCGTGTTATATAAGAGCAGTTTTTTATCCATGGTCTCGTCTTGGAGAGTTCCTCATAGCCGCGAAATTACGCGCGGGACTTTTCTCAAATGGCCGTAGGGTCATCAAGAACACTCTTACCATGCGAGTACGGATTCGCGTAATAAATTGGAGGCAAGAAAACCATACCCAAGTCTGTAGCTTTACTATTCTTGTCCTAGACCGTAGGACGGTCTATCCGTATGTTGGATAAAAGGGGGAGGCACAATCAAACCTCGATATCATTAACATCCACTTTTTAGCCAATTCTTAGGCACTACATTGCCCACCTTCAAGATGGGTGGTTTGTTTTCCCTTAATATCTGACTCTGATACAATTATAAAAGACCAAATAATATGCAAGCTCTTTTTCTGATTATCTATTTTCTAGGTCGCAAGGCTACAATATCCAAGCCTTGATGTTTTGGGTGGGTTGTGGCATTTTGTCCCGCACCAGCTCAGTAACATCATCCAGCTGCTCCCAGGCCACTAGGACATCGTCGAGCTGCAATCGGCTCAACAATTGTTAGTTTATTGGGATTATTGGGCCGATGGCGGTTCTAGCAAAGTTTCTGTGAGAACCGTGGGCTCGGGGGCCCGCCCACGCTTGTATGTACCATAATTCCTCGAAAGCTTGGGTAATAAAAAGCTGTCAATTATGTTTTGTCCTTCGTGTTTCGTTTCGTCAGCTCAGCACTGCGGGCCGGTGAGGGAGCGTACCTACCCTATATGCAGAGGCACAATTTCTTCGTATGGCAAGCCCACGTTAGGCCAATACTCAAACTGAACCAGCCACTCCACAAAAGCAGCTACAATGATGCCGTTGACAAAATGACAAGTGTGGGGTTGTGATCGTGACGTGGAATCATTAGACATGCAGGGGTGGCCCCAATCTCCGCGGCTCGAGTCGCCGAAGGGTCAGGGTCATTCTTTGCCCCCATGGTGGGAACGGTTTTTACTCCTTGACATTCACTCTCACAGAAATCACAACGATGCCAGATTAGCAACGGTGGAAGAGGAAACATGCTCAAGTGATTTCGAGCTTCAAGGATACTTGTAATAGCTAAATTTCCAGGAAAATGGACGTGACGGGACGCTGTGAACAGTTGAGACATTGATCGTGACACTGGCAGACAAGCACCGCCAAGGCACAAAGATCTACCAAGTAAGCAGATAGCATGAACGCCTAGAAAAACGGGGCAAACAAACATACGTCAAAATGGTGTGCTGCCAAACCACCGGGCCGCCCTCAATCCACACGGTCGGGTTTCCCCGTTGACACAGTTCAGTCTCATGGGACGTGGCTAGGCAAATGTGCTGGTATGACACGTAAACTCAAACCCAATGCTTTAGCTTTGAACGCCTTTGCATTAGCGACGTGCCCAGAGCAAACGCAGAACGCTGACCCAATCTTCAGACTTCAGACTTCAGACTTCAGGCTTCGGGCTTCAGACATGTGACGGGAACACCCAGTTCGTTGGTCCTGCGGTGGGACCGCCGCTCGCAGGGCTGTTGGCTCGCAACGCCGGAAATAGGGGTAGTCCCACGCCAAGCTCTTGCTGTGCCCCCAGGCAAATTACTGCGTATAGGCCCATGCCGGATTGGGTGAAAATCTCACAACCAATGCGAACTATCGAACCCACTTTTCGACGGTCCTGTTCCGTCTTCATTCGTCCAAGCGCGAGGGTGGCTTGGCTGCATTGACCGTCCCGTCCAATGGCATGGTTGACATGTCATTGTTAGCTTGCGCGTATTCAAGACACAGCCCGTCCCCGGCCAGGCTCTAACTGCTGAACGATGCGGTGATCTTGCGGCGGAAATCGTCCTGACTCGAGCGATCGGTGACGCTCTCACACCTCTTTGGGCGGGCAGCTCTCATCTTCCAAGCGCCGGGAGCAGAAGACAGCGTAGCGTTGCTGAGGAGAGCCCATGAGAGCCGGCTCTCATCTTTGCTGGTAGCCGATCTGATTTTTTTTTTTTTTTTTCCCTCTCTCAGAAACAGGGGGCCTGATTGCCGCATCTGCGGAGCGTCAGCCGCATGATCGGTCCAGACCTGAATACGACCACAAAGATTCGCACGGACGTTTCCTTTTCAGCATGGTGCATTGATGGGCCGTGAAAGCGCCCCCCTTGCACGGTGACCCATGCTCCGATTTCTGCTTTCTTGGGGGGCGGCCGCGCTCCGAGCTTTGTTCTTTTTTGGCATGCCTTAGCTCTCCCCCCCCAAAGGCCGGGGTGCATCTCGGTTAGTCCTCGTAATGCTTGACCCCCTACCTAGCACCAAGGAAGGTTGGTTGATTGATTACTTGGAGTCGTTGGCGCTGCCTTCTTCTCATACCCTCTTGTTCTCCTCTCTGCTGCACCTGTGTCGATCTCTTCAACTTTGTCGCTCTTTCTCGTCGTCCATCGCCATGCTTTGATCTGTGTCCGGTCAAGGAACCTTCAACTCCGTAGCAGCACCACTATTTACTTGCATTACCACTACCACTACCGCTACCACTGCAATGATCGCCGACCAACCCGTCCAAGCGAGCAGCAGCCCGCTGTTGGCTCAGGTCTTGTCCCATGCGAACCGCCGTCGCTCGAGGCAGTTCGCTGCCGTCGCCGCCGCCTTGTCCCTCCTCACCTTCGTCTGGCTGTGGACGTCGGCAACTCCGGATGTTTTCGTGGGCGAGAGATATCCCAGCGCTGAGGGCAGCTCCCAGTTTGGTCTCTCGATGGTGAGCCCGAAACACTTGATCCCGCCCAAGATTTGGCAGATCATGCTCCCTCACAAGGCTTACGCGGAAGCGGCGGCCATCAATCCTGAGCAGCTCCAGGACACTCCCTCCTGGTTGGCGCTCAACAGAGACTACACCTAGTAAGTTGATGCCATCGACTTTTTTTCTTTCTTTTCTCTTCGTTCTGTCTTCCGGACGGGTTTGGCCAAAGCTTTGCTTGGCGCCCAGGATTGCCATCTCCACGCAGATGCTGAGATCCAATTGAATGCCTGTTTGCGCAATCAAGCTTTTCACGTCAATCGATCCAACTAACAATCTGACTGCAGCACTCTTGTCGGCCATAGGGGAAGCAAGGAGTTCATGCAGCGCAACTTCGCCAAGGAGTCGCGACTTATGGAAGCATACAACAACCTTCGCAATGTCGGCATGAAGTCGGATCTCCTTCGCTACCTCATTCTCAGCGTCGAGGGAGGCGTCTACACCGACACCGACACGGTCGGTTTGAAGCCTATCGATGCCTGGGTTCCTGTTGAGCTCCGCGACAAAGTCCGCTTGATTGTCGGCATCGAATTCGATCGGCGCGACGGTGTCGAATGGGCGGATATTTCCCACTGGGTGCAGTTCTGCCAGTGGACCATCGCAGCGGCACCCGGCCACCCCGTGTTCCGCAGAATGGTCAACAGGATCCTCGACTCCCTAGACCTGCTCTCTCTGAAGTACGACAAGCCGGTTTCCGAAATCAGCCCGACCAGCTTCGAAGTCATGAACTCAACTGGTCCGGCTGCCTGGACTGATGCCGTTTTCGAGGAACTGCAGCGATTCGACCCGTCCTTGAACACTACAGAGGATTTATCCTTTATGACCGAACCGAAACTATACGGCGATATCCTGGTCTTGACCATCGATGGTTTTGGCATGGGCCAGCAGCACTCGAACAGCACGAACGACGGCTCCGTCCCTGACGCTGCTCTGGTCAAGCACCTTTTCCGCGGATCATGGAGAGACAGCACTTGAAAGCGCTATGATCCAAACTCTAGACCATCGTTCGGTCTTGCGGCCGAACGTCTTAAATAGGACGTGTACCGCGATGCCTGGGCCGACATTCAGAAGAACCATAAATCTCCAAGTCCTGGTTAAATTCCCTGCCACTTGATCACGGGAGTGTCCCTGGTTCCAGTATCGGCAGATCGTTTCCCTCAAGATTATAGAATCACCATAATACCCATATTCCTGGATAGGGCCGGAATCTACATACAGGATCTACGAAAATCTCTCCAAAGCCAAAGCCAACACTTTTCCTACATTATTTGAGTATGGATATTAAAGGGCTACCAGTGACGAGCGCCGAGCGCCAAGCGCCAGCTTGAGGACAAGGGGCACTACAAACAGCTGACTACCATAAGCGGCGCGGGCAGTGAGGAGTCCATACTCCAGGCGCTTCGCGATCATTCGTGATTGTCTGCTGAGGCGCTAGGCCGCGCTGCCAAAGAATGGCCACCAGTCCTGGAGTTGCAGGATCAGCATCATCAGGCAGTGCTTGAGGAAGCACTTAACCAATAGCCACAAAATAACGGCATAGGCAATCGCAACGATTGCGCTAGGCTCGGAGACGGAAGGCGGTTTGTGATTAGAGTTGAAAGAATCATCTTCTGCATACTTCAGTCTTTTGTGATAATAGCACCAATAGAAGAAATTTCTTGACTGCCATCTGCTTCCTTCCGTGACAATCCCTTCCTTCCCTTAAGTGCTAAGTGCTTGCTTTTTCATCTGGTGAACTGCAGAAGAACTGACATCGTCCATATTGCCACAAAGACAGCAGTCAAGTCTGAATAGCGGGAAGACGCTGTCTCAAAGATACAAACCTCCGCGACGAGCAATGATGGTGTTAAATCTGAAGACTACAGTGCGATGGCGTAGAGGCACGTGATAACTGCTCGCAATTTTCTTTTTTCCCCCTCACCCCTGCACTCAACAAAGGTATGTAACAGAAGCTATCCAAGCCTAGAATCACCGGCATTCAACTTCATGCTGCGGCTAAGCGGCAGGATGATCCACTGACACTACCCGAAAGCTCTGTAGTCCTCTGGATGTACCTCAGAGCTATGAAAAAGCTGGGAAGTAAAACAAGCCATCAAACTTTCCATAGCATGACCCAGTATTGAAGGTTTTGTTAACATGCCAACCCCCTCAAGTTCAAGGCAGGGTAATTAGGCGCCTCGCTGGAGCCGACCTACCGATTTACAGGTTAAGCTGATGGATTCACCACAGAAGGATCTCTACATCATCGAAGCGTCGCACGTGGTACTCAGTCATAATTCATTTATTCACGGATTTTAACAGTATCCACCAACAAGTGCCTTGGGTTTAACTCCATGCCGACAACGTCGACTTTATTGGTCATAGCCGAGCCTGGTTTGGATCTATTGAAACACGTCAAAAATACATGAAAGTGGGCTTTCTCAAAATTTTGACAACTCACTGATCCAAATGATCTGATGGGTCACACTGTATCAAAACATGAGACTTTCCAAGAGCGCATGAAGTCCTTATAACAATATCTCATGGAAACTGCGCGAAGTTTGATGACATGAAACGCGCACGGGTCGTAACATAGATTCATGATACTTGTAAGATTCAGTTTCGATTGGAAAATAATGGCCCCCCCCACCCCTAATATTCATGATTCAACTTGAACTCGGCTGGTCCTGACTGCCCGGACTGTCTGCCTAGTGGGGTCATATCAAGTAGTGAAAATGTCGGCATGACTGTCTCTCCTCCTCTTGCCCAGGTTGAGTACGTGTGATAGATCTTGTTATTCTCCCCTTTGAAGAAAACGCTGTACCCAGGAACTTCCCCTTCATACCAGTACTGACCGCTCTTCTTTGCCTCGTCTTTTGTGCGATAGTTGATAAGACCTGGGCTGACCGATTCATCGACCGTGGCATAGAAATCAATGTTGAACGTGGTGCCATTTGATGAATACCATGGCCATTGCCACCCATTCCTTTCCTTGTAGGCCGCGAGTTTGGCGACCGGGGCGCGAGAAACACAGACAAAATTGGTATTCTTCATGCGCAAATGGTTGGGGTTTGGAAACGAGTTTCCCGCATGGGAACATCCCCGACAACCCTCCTCTTCGTCGGGGCCAAACATGAAGTGGTAGACGATCAATTGATCCTTTCCGTCGAATAGCTGATGCAGTGTTACATCACACCCATCAAGGCCGCGGAATATGTAATCCTTTTTGATTTCCTCCATTGGAAGAGCACGACGCATTGCGCTGAGTTCATCGCCGGCACGGGTGTGCTCCTTCTCCTTTTCCAATAGCATTTTACGGGCTTTGAGCCACTCTTCGTGATCTACAACCTCGTTCTTGTACGTGTCAGCACTTCAATCAAGAGACAGGTCCTCGGAGCCTACCATACCTTCAAAACGGATGTCATGTTTGTCTATGGTTAAGAATATCCTTCTCGATGGGAACAATTCTAAGAACAACCAAAGCAGACCGCATACAAACCATGGATATTAAATATGAGATCCTTTCAAGCAAGTCACGCGAAAGGCGTACGGGGCTTGAGCCTTCACAATCACATTTCCCCGCGTAAGATCCAGACTTGTCGACGGCCACCGCCTTTTCACGCCAATCGTGAAACGAGGAACACGAGCGTGAACGCCACTTGTACCTAATTACCCCAACGCCTGGGGCCATTAACCAAATGACCTCTCATACTATCAGATTACTTGATTGATGATACTCATTAGTGGCAGATTGTGCGGCACACAATGAGTGACGATACTGGTCGACAGGGCAAGGTAATTCAGCTGCCAACACAGCGCAACTGAATGCGATTGGATCATGTTATTACAGAAGACAAGGACATGGCTCCTCCAGGGCCTAGTTCATGCAGTGGATACGAGTGCCGATAGGTCATAACTGCCGTCGATTGCAGGTACGAGGTGTCATACCAGCAGCGTGTGACTCGATATGCAGGCAGAGGTTTCAATTATCAGTGTCCCGAAGAACTCTTGATCATGTTACCCTGTAATTTCAGGCGTTATCTTGTGTGGATGTGCGGGAAGACGGTATGACACAGGGATCTTTTGAACTTCGGAGGGCGCAGCCCATTTGGCACATTCGGAACATTAAGCCACACCTTGAATAGTAAAGAAAAGTCAGATAGCTTCAAGCATATAGAATGCAGAATTTTGTTCTTCTTTTGCCCGATAAGCTAATCATACAGCAACGTTCACAACATCTTCCCCAAATTTTTGTCGTCTGAGAAGCCATGAGATTTAGAAGAAATCCAGGCCAGCATTCATGGACATGCAATTGAAAAGTTTAGATGAGCAAATTCATGAGATTTTGATGTAATGCCGCCACGGTTCAATTCAGATAACGAGACTGAGAATTTTCCCATGCCCCCATAGTAGGATTGTATTTCGCGCAGTCCTTCATTACAGCACTGCTCTGATCACATTCTCATTGTGTCGTACTGGTGAAACATGCCTTGTCCCAGACAAAAATATCATAAACACCATTTGATGGGCTCTTAACCTGTTCCGCGGGAATGTCGTAAAAATAGCAACCATCTGTCTCGGTCCCCCAAATGAAGGATTTACAACGAGGGGCGTGCCAGCAGTCATTGCATATGTCGAAACACTGCTCTGCGCTGGTACCTCGCCTATATGTGGAGAATGACTCGTATTCAGGATGTATTGATCGGACTTTGCATAAAGGGCTCGAAAGATTGCTGCTTGTTGTAGGTGGCGCAGGGATATTGCTGACAGGACACGCTGGCTCGTTTGCCCAGCAGGCAGTGTCCCAAAAGAAAACACCAGTATCTGGAACATCTTGCCCTCCAACGCTGAAAGGAGTGTCCCAGAAGACGCAGGTGCCCGCGTCTGGTGAATAGCTGAATGACTGGCAGAGACCATCATAAGGCTCGCTCTGACACATGCTGGAACATTCGGAGGCACTTGTTGCACCTTCGAAATGGCCAACGGGCCTCAGGCAACTAAGACCGTTTTTATTGCCTTCAGTTCCGCAAGCAGCAGCTGAGGAACGCGCCTGGATAGCCGCAATCTCAATATCAGCAGCACAAGCAGCTGAAATGTCGGTATCGGCGAGAACACCAAGTGACAAGACAGCCACAACAATAATTGTTTCGATAACTGGCATTTTGAGCATAGAATGTTGGAAGATGATGCTTTCAGGGGTGCTACTATCGCACAGGTCTCCTCCTTGTGATAATGGAAATGATGATGAGAACGACGACTAGCAAGGAATATTTTGAAAAGCTTGTCGTTGTATTTATATCTATGTTTGAGCGTCGAGTAAACCGAGGTGACAGCGAGAGATCGTCCAAATCATGCATAGTTATCCGTGTTAGACCTAGATGGACCTAACTTCCATGCGAGCAGCGTTTTTATTGCCTAATCGCATTTCAAAAGTTCTCTTACGGTAGTATTGCAGCTGTGCGACCGGCGGTCAATCTCGTATAATTGGTATGATTTGAGCCAATGTCAAAGAAAGGACCAATCAACCACGGCGCCCTGCGTTTGATGACTTCAACATGCTCGAACAGTCATGCAAGTCAGACGAGCTCTGAGATAAGTGCGCATTCAGACAAGCAACGATACTTACCGCAGTGCTCAATTACTGTTGTTGTTTGCTGCATGTTACGCTGCAATATGCTAGTAGCAGCATCCGAGAGTATGATGGCTTTCGGAGTATCGACGACATAGCCTCATACCTTGCATCCGAGGACCCCGGTTTGAATGTTGTCTAGCAGCCCGATTTTGACGCCGGTTATGTTGCTTCTCAGGTGCTACTTGACGGATTCATGGCGTGCGACAAACCAGCATCTAAATGCACTCTCTCATTTGAACACGAAATCTAGTGCTCGAGCCTCAAATATATTTAGGAGGATGAACATCCAATACCATGTCAAATAGGAGAAAGATAGTAGTATTAGGCCACCGAGAAACGTATTTGGTTCATGAACGACGTAAAGAAAAGACCATTTATGGCCAGGCCCTTCCCCCCTGATGCGGCTTCATGCTGAACTCAACCCTATCCTTGGGGCGAATGAGACAACACCATACGTAAATACAGAAAGGTCTAGATGTTAATGAAATCTACATATTGTTTACATCTGGACAGTGCAATGTCGGCTCATATTTGGATAGGAGGTTGCTTTGAGATGTGGCCCTTCGAAAACCGGCCTTCAGAACCGCCCCGCACTTCCTGTGCTCCATCTTGACGGGCTATCCTTCTCCTCGAGTAAGATTTAACTCAAACGGTAACTTACGCTAGAGTACCCTTCACTCTGGGTATAAGATGATCCTTGATAAAGTTTGGATTCCTCCAGGCGGTCCAATTGCGATTTAGCAGGCCCCACTGCTCCTCATCAGCCTGAGCTCCTCGTCGAGCGTAGTATTCTCCAACAATGACCCAATGGAACCACATGGCTTGCAGCTTTGGAAGATATTCTGTCAAGAGTTCGTCAAAAATACGGGCTCTCTCGTAGTCAGCTCCTGACATGTGATGTCCGAACTCTGTCAACATGACCGGGTATACTTCTTTGGTCTGTGGGTCTGTTTCGTTCATTCCTTGGAATCCGTCGTTGTAGAGCGTGCGGCGTAGGACCTCAGCATCAACTGTTTGATGATCGTAGTTATGGAACTCCAGAACTACCTTGTCCTTGCCATAGCCGACGAGATTGGATCGCTCGAATTTCTCCACGCCTGGGGTCAACGGATCGAGGCGGAATACTGGCGTTATGACATGACCATATTCAATACCGCCAAAGACGATAATCAGGTCCTCGTTCGCCTCGTGTACGGCATCGCTGCCCAAGCGCATAAACTTGTACCAGTTCTGCCAGCTGTAGGCATCGTAAAGCTCTGGTTGGTCAAGTTCTCGCCGGACCTCATTGCGGAGAGCGAGCGAGATCAATGCCGGCCACCTTTTCCCCTGTTGATGGTTACATTAGCACCGTATCCGAATGCACCCGGTTGGCATGGGGCCTGCAGCCTGCTTACATGCTCCGCTATGTATGCCAACCCACGGACCCATTTGTCCGTATCGAATTCAGAATCTCCCCACCATGCATTACCATCGTTTCCATTGCAGCACCATTTGCCTGTGGACATGTGGTTGTCTAGATGAATGTACACATGCTGGCGTTCGCATTCGGCAGCAATAGCATCAAAGACCTAGTTGAAAGTGAGCAAGACTAGATGACGCACTCGAGCCTCTATAAACTCTACTTACCTCGAAACGTGTAGTGCTGGCCGTGAAGGAAGGATTGTGTTCTAGGACCTGTTCCAAGATCCTGGTTCCGTTCTCAGTCCCGAGGCCGCGGAAGAAGGCCTGCTCTAGGGAAATATCCTTGCCGCAATTTGCAAAAATCTGGTCCACCATTTGAATGGCAAACGTGAGACGAATGGCGTTCATCCCAACACTTGTAATCTGGGACACAATCTGCTCGACAGATCGGTATTGGAGCCCCTCAGGGATCATGGTCTCGCCATGTGCAGGCCAATTGACACCCGCAAGCTTCACATTCTCGTTATCTGAGTTGACAATCCATCGGCCTGAGGTTCGAAAAGGACCCTTTGGCCATGGCTTGGCGACCACCAACCCAAAGCAGAGATTGAGCACCAGCCAGGCCGTTACTAACACTTGCATTTTGAAAGGTCAAAAGACTTCAAGAAAGACCAAAAAATAAGAAGAAAAATCCCAGGGACTTGACCGTGTTGTTCAAACTATCGTCTTTCGTTATATTTGCTACTTCTTATAATTCGCCCCCAATATCATGACTGTGAATCTGCCCGTAAAATGCCCCGATGCCCGCTCTGCTATGCACTGCGTCACATCTAGAAAGTAACCTCAATACTTGAGATTTCGCACCAATTGAATTAGGATAAAACGTGAAAATCCGAGGCATTTGAATGCGGGGTTCGAGTATTTCTGCCACAACGAGTGAATTATGGCAGTGGAAGGATTGAATATGCTCCATGCAGTACGGGAATGACGTCGGTTGGAGATGGCCATTTAGCCTTTATGCAGCATGCTTATACCTCCCCATAGCCTCTGCAGGGCTGAAAGCGACCTCGGCCATGACCATTTCAACAGATAGTTGGAAATGGGCCAAAAGTTCTCGAGTAGGTCTTTGCATGTGGTTGCCCCCAACTCTTACAATATAGAACATATATATCTATGTCTTGCTTGAGATTAAACTCTGAAGCTGCTAAGAATTGATTTACAAGCCTGATAGTTTTGATTGCTGTTCCGGGTCCTGGAATATTACAGAAATATTACGCATTCAACTATCCCTCTCCATAGTACTCCACCGGGCTTTCGACAATAAGGTTCTGCTATTATTTTCGAGTAGGCACGAAGAATGATTCTTATCCCTGCTCACCTCCCATAGTTCCTGAGATGAGTATAGCCTCTAAAGTTGACTACAATGCAGCAAATGATAGCAAGTCTTCTCAGAGATGCAGTTACTACTCGGAATGCCTCTAAGCAGTAACGGTGAACCTAAATTAACACGAAGAATTCATCGTCCACGTCCGAGCCCTGGGACCAAAACTCCCCATCCATGATCCCATCGACAGCTGCGGGCCCCACGTAACGGAATCCATCCTCGTATGGCCGTAGGATGGCCGCAGTGGGGCTCCCGGAAAAGACCACTATCAGATCGTTAGGCCTTGCAGTGTAAGTCCCCACGGCCAAATGCTCACCGGTCCTAGAAGGACCTCCTGCAACTCGAAGCAATTTCTTCCATCCAACATGCATCATGTGCTGGATTGCAATTTGCATGGTTGCGCTTATGTGATAGCGACCAATCACTGAGACGTTTGTAAAATGATCATCAGGTGTCATCAGCACAAGCGGAGCTGTTGAGCCTTCGTGAAGCTGTCCAGACTTGGATACAGCTATTAAGACAGATAGGCATTGACAGACTGTATCATATGACAACGATGCCGGTGCTGGACTTGCGCCATGTTCTCGGAGGAGCAATAGTGTACGAATCATCGCTTGGATGGCCATTGTGTCATTTTCATGTGGGAACACGTGTTTAGCGATATCGTACCAGCCACCAATACTATCCATCAAGGCGCCGATATACTGACCAGTCGGTCTGCTTGCATCACCGAGCATACTTGTCGATGAATCCATCATCCATGGCAGCCCAGCTTCCAAGACAATTCCAAGTCGACGCCCTTTGACAACCAATCGGGTTGCGCCTGGCTCCAAGATATAATCATACGAGCTTGAACCAGAAACCCTGGACTTGCTAATTGATCCTGTTACGGAACGCGGTGGGTTCGAAGGCGACCAATGGCGCATTGATCCAGAAAAGTCAGGCACCCACGACGGCAGATCGTGTTCATACCAACCGGGAGACTCGGTCACAACGCTCAACAGCTCAAGACTTCCTTCACTCTCGATGATTGTGGCTGCTGCTTCTGTGTAAACGACTGCGAGAGGCTTTTGGTAGTCGGGAGCCGGCATGGCGAATCCGAATCGCTTGCACAACCCATATAACGAGAAAATCTTATCCTCGGGCCGAGTTGCTTCAAGAGTAAGGGCTGGCAACAGCACAATTGTGGAAAGCGTCATCCCAAAATTTGAAATAGGCTCTCCTTCCTCTTCCCTCCGATTAAATTCGTTCATAGCATCATGATAACTCAAATAGGACTTCCAATGGAAGCCCATCTCCTTGGAGTTGACTTTTGAGTAAGGCAGTCTTGTGAAATCTGCCGCAACCACAATATTCTTCATGTGAAGCACGTATTTGCCGCAATAAAACATGACTTTCCGTCCTAGGGCTACCTCTTGGACGACCTAAGCAGATAGATGACCGTTAGATTGTTCATGGTGCTCAACACGAGAAGTAGCGTACCCAACATCTCCTGAACCACGGAAGGCGGAAGAAACCGTGCAGCTTACCGTAGGGGTAAGCCTCTGTAGTTTCTATGCCAATGTATTAGCCACCCAAGGAAACCAGAGCATGCCTTGAAAACTTACGCAGTATGTCGTCAGCCAAGGACTCGTATTTCTTTCGGCACGCCTCCTGTTGCGGCCCTGGTAGCTTTGCTCCTAGATAAGGTGCTGTTAGGCTTTTGAGAGCCTCGCACGCTACGTCAGACGCATCATCCCCTTCGCCAAGGTGCACATTGACTTGCTCTGCGCCTCTGTAAATCTGATCCATCATAGATACTTGTTGGCTGCGTTCTGCCAACGCCTCAGGGGTATTGCCTTGGTTAATGCAAATAGAGTCTACCCAGATCAATGGTTCCTTTCTCGCTCGCAGCATACGCCGCAGCGCAGATCCACAGCTTGCCGTGATAGGTAGGACCCGGCCATCGATGCTAATCTTGTCGGTCGGGCTTGAATCGCCCCAGCAGTAGGACAAAGCGAAATATCTGGGTGAATTGGCAAAAGAGGCTTCGATAAGCGAACCATGTAGCTCGAGGTTCTTGTACGACTCCTCAGCAATCCCCGAGACGTGGAGTTGCAGGCTCAAGATCCTGAAAGAAGATGGAGAGCTCAGAGGTCGGTAATGGTAGAGCTGAAAATCACTGGGGTCTGAAATCCACGCCAGATTCTGGGTTTGTGTCTGTGGCCGCCTATGTACATCGGATTGAATTGAGTCCTGCTGATCATCCGAACCCTGATGCCCGCGCGCAAGGCGCTTAAGAAGCCGTTTCATTGTGATGATGCAGCGGAGCCCAGAAATTAATGGCGACGCCGCCGATTTGCAGCAAACTCACTCTTCCTTGTCGCAGGTTCAGGTCCTGTAACGCAGCCCGAGTTTCCACCAAGGTGTTTCTTTGCTGGATGCCGCGATAGTGGAGGAGACTGCGAGCGGTACAGTACGTGGAAAACAGGAAATCCAATCCGTAGCCTGCGGCTGGGACTGGCACAGGGGTATCCCAGTACATACTAAGGGCTAAGCTCTTGTCACGAGTTGGCATCATGGCTTTTGCCCAAATTAGGAACAGCTCAGAAAATTGTATGTAAGTCTTCTATTGGCCCCCATCGAGGTTCGAGATGCCAGGGTATCGCCACGGAAAGCCACCAAGCGCCTCGCAGATGAAATTCTGGTGGGCTTCTAGAACTCAAGCCTACAGACGCAGTGCATGTATCGCTCAGGGATCAAATTTGCTTCGAAGTAAGATTGGCTCCCAGTTTAACTGTGCCCACAAATTGACCCGAAACACGGCACAAGCAGCTTAAAACACGACATCACCCATGTGATTCTATGACCGGCCTCCCATTAATCACTCGGTGAATAATCATAATTGGTCGATAGTTTGCAAGATTGATTCAAATGTATATCAGCTCACTTCACCTGTGTTAGCCTTCATCGACCTCACCTCACCCCGATTTTAGCCTCATCCCGTTTGGCCCCTGGAGGTTCGTCGATCGACATTGGCACAGTCTTGGTAAAGCAAGACAAAGAGTTAGAACAACCCAGCTCAATGACACCTTACAAGAACTTTTATTGATACCACTCAACGTCCTGGATTGCTCTCTCCGGCTAGCAAACATCTATCTGGACAATGTTTTCGAGCAACAAATAAACCTGGCGAACCGGTTACGCAGCTTCGATCAAAACCCACTAGGAATCGTAACAGTAATCAGGGGAGACGAAGCGACACTCTGACTCTTCTCAAAAAGCTCCAAGCGGCACGTACGTTCTGCCCTACTGGATATAAGGTTTATCAACTTGTGATACCACTTTGGCTCGTGCGGTGATTCATTAAGTAGCGAAGCGGAAGTCAAGTCTTGGAAATTCCATATTAGCAACTATATGGCTAGGTCGGGGCGGCAGACTAACCTTTTATTGCCTTCATCCGTTGTTGTGGCTCTGTAGTGATGCTGCTCCTCAGGAGTCATAGCATCCCATTTCTTTGCCTTTTGACGATTCCTCCAATTATAGTAGAAGTAAGTGCCAGGGTATTGGATAAGCTGTGGACAAAGTTAAGATCGAGTCAGACTAGGCGGGTGAGCTATGATCTTTGACTTACACACATCCAAATGCAAATAACCAAGAGACCTTTATTTGCTTTGAAGTATCGTGGCGCATCACTTGGCTGATAGACTGATTGTGTCAGCACGCAGCTTCGCTTCCGATTCTCCGATTCTCGAAGACCTAGGCCACTCACTGTTGGCTCCAATCATTCCACTAACTTGCACCCACATGTTATAAAGCCTGTTCCTGTATTAGCAACGCCTTGTTGATGAGATAGGTCCACTTACGAGGCAGATACTGTTCTATTTTGGACAGACCCAGCATTTCGACTCGTCCAAGCAACTTGGATGGGATGGGTGCTGCTAATGTCAGTTTCCCACAGCACATCACCGGCCTTCATACTTACTATGGGAATGAGAGGAGGACTGTTGCGATCGCAAAATATGCCCAACCGCTGATGGGCTCGGGCATGGCGATCAGCGCCACAAAGCATGGTAATAGCCAGGCATCTTCTGCCATGGCAACAAAACTTCTGTTGTTCACCAGTTCACTGAAAGCGGTGATCGCAAGCATGGTTATGCTTGAACCCACAATGTTTGGAATGGCCAGGAGGTTAGTCTCGATGACGTTGAATCCAAGACCTCGGAAGGCGAGCGTCAGGTACTGGTCGACTGGGTACTTGGGCAAACCGAAAAGTAGGCCTAGGGCGTACAGAGGCCACATGTCATAGTCTTTTGCGCACTCCCAGATTTGTCGAATGGAAAGACCTTGTCGATTATGCATGCCACCCTTCTGCGGATCATCGCGGATAACTGTGCGATACATTAGAAGGCCGAGGTTGGAGGTTTCTATCTCAAGCAACATACCACTATTGACAATGATCTTGACTTCTTTCTCATTGAACCAGCCGTTAGGAGACCACTTGCTCTTTGTTTTTGCGGGCGACTGAGGCATCAGGAAGAAAGATGCAATTCCGATCAAGACTTGACCATGTTAGACTTTCTCCGAGTGTTATTTAGAAGGTGCCCTACAAGTAAATAGGCCCCTAGGGAACGTTAGTATGATACGTTTAATCATAAGAACCTGTACTTACTCGATGAGAAATAGCCAGCGCCAGCCGGCATATCCCAAGACACCACGCATGGCAACCAAGCCCACGGCAGCAAATCCAATACCAATGTCGACTTTGTGACGTTTAGTTGAAGCCCTCCCTGGGAAACGATGCGAACGTACCAATCTGTGAAAACATCCAAAACCATGCTAGGCGAATTGGAAGCTATTTATGGTCAATTGACGCCCAAGGATCGAAGTGAGCTTACTAACGGATCTTCCGGTATACCAGTAGCTAAGGTATAGAATAGTATCACTAGGGCAGGTTAGACATAGGCCATTGAATTCTGATCAAATCAACTTACGGGATGAAACCTCCCTGGAAGGTTGCGCTGAGTATAGTCAGCATGGGTATATCTTGTGGCTTCAGTCCAACTTACATCAGGTAACGACAAGCCAAGTACGAATTGCGGCCCTGCATGAAGAACTGCATCGCTGAGATGAAGCTGAAGATACAGATCTGAATAGGAATCCACAGATCGGGGCCGATACTGCAAAGGCTCAGTATACTCCTATTCAAAATATTCAATTGAGGACTGACCGTTTCGAGATGAGCTGAGATGGCAGTTCGGCGACAAGGAAGCCGACTCTGGCGATTGTTTGTCCAATGTTCTTGTTGGTCGTTAGCAATGTGGCACTTACTGCATCAATTACACCGCATTAGCTCACATAATCGCCCCTTGTCATATTGAGATCATCGAGCAGGTTGTCCGAAACGGCATTGGAGATGTTGTTTCGGTTGATGTTAAGAGCCGCGAACATTATGCATACCCAAGCCTGAAGACATTAGTCCCACAACATCCAATGCTGTGTATAGTTACCCACCATAATCTTCCAGTCGACTTTACGGCGAGCCGCTCTTTCCTCCCTCCACGTCCAGCGGAAGCTCGGATCGAAAGCTGACATGTTCTCCCATTGAGGGTGGATGTAGAGTTCCTTATACTCATCGACGTTCTCCGAGTCCCAAATGCTGGGTTGTGTGGCAATCTAGACAAGGGTCAACATCATATTACTTTTCACCTCTGAAGCGGCCGTGCGCACTGCGTCCAAATCATACTGATCACCCTTTGGTCCTTTCCTGATTCTCAAGAAGCGGAGGATGGCATCGCCGAGCGCCGCTTCCATGCGCTGCATCTCTTGGGTCGCCAATGCCGGCGCAGTTGGAGGGGTGGCGTCTTTGACATCCTTGATGTCCTTTGTGTCCGGTCTTTCCTTTGACGATACACTGGCCTGCTCTGAGGGAACGTCCGACCCAGTTGGGGTCGACGAGACAGGAGGCTGCTGTGCAGACATTTTTGCTAACGATAGCAAGTCATCAATTGCACAAATCGACGGACACCTACAAATCACAAAACATGGCCTACTGTCGTTTACTTTAAGTAATGTCTGATTTGCAAACTGCCGAGCCGTATCCGCCAAGATGGGACCCTAAAGTAATCCAGTGGGGGACCATGGACACAGCGGCCCATTTCGTCCTCATCGCGCCTCCCACAGTCCAGTAACGTGCTTCGGATATCGCGACATGATGCGTCCCTGCGTAGCTACCCACTGCACTGCTTGTTGGTCCGAGGAAATGCCACCTGCTAGTCGGGAAATGATATACGATTGGTGTGACACGCCATCCCCACCCCAGCTCACACCATAATTCACCATATATCGATGAAATGTCGTGCTTGGTCGTGCACCACGCCCGCCCAATTCTGCAGCAAAAGTTATGAGTGCATTGAACTTGCATAATACTTTACCCCCATGTAGACCTATGACGAAGGTCATCTCAAACCGCGCTTTGTATCAGGGTTTTTGAAACGACCTGTCCACGATGACCACACAGGCATTATTATCGCACAACGCAGCTAGGCAAGTTAGGCAATTAATAGGAATGTATTGCCAGACGATTCCGAGTTCTTGGATCAAAGTCATGTGGAGGAATTGCGCCCAGAGAATGTCTTACTTACCGCTACTCATTGGTGCTTCCTTGGTGTTGGAGCGTGAATACGACACTGCAATACATAAAGATGCCGCGAGCAAGGGTCGTCAATCGGGCTTCCCGAAGCCATTGATCTCAGTCTATTTGTAACGGCTCATTTAGTTGTGGACGAACTTGCATATCTGCAGGGTCGTGAACCCACTGCGACAGAGGCCGGTCGCGTAAGCCATTGACCCTTCCCTAGTCTTTCATCTTGCCCCGGTCCGCGCAGGGTGGCGAAACGGCAATACTGCGAGTCCCAAGCGCTTCCAAGGTCAGTAATAACATTTAGCTCATTGTTGAGGATGCTCAATTGCGATCGGCGGATCCTTATGGCCTCACCACGAAACTCCGTCGCAGGCCGACGCGAGCCCGGTTTGTGCCATTGTTAGACATTCTACTCTGAGAGCATGACTTGCGGCCAGAAAGCCACACAAAATTGTATAGCCTTTCTTTTGAGCAGAAAAATCATATTTGGCTGGCCTTTGGAAAAGTATCCAGGTCTCTCGCTTATACAATTGACGATGAACTTCACAATCAAGTCTGCTATCAGAATTAATACGAGCTTGGATAATTTCAAGTACGAGAAATCGCCATCGCCGAACTTGGAATATCACAGTTGTATACAATCGCTTTCCCGTATAAGTATCTTGAACATTGCATCTGAGCATTCAGTTGGCCAATCGTAAATTGGCGATACCAACAGGCCCTGGCCCTGCCTTACCAATGTCTTGGGAACACTGGCCCGCATCCCGCTTTTAAGCAGATATTCAATAAGATGGTAACGGCAGGATATTAAGCAAATTGGAAGAGCTTTTATACAGAGCACACCGTCAACAATGGACCACGCCAGAGCTCTCAGTGCTTGGCGAGATTTTTGTTGAGTGTGCGCGCCCTATGAAGCAGAGGAACTGCCACGTGCCTGACTTATGCTCAGTCGCTTCATGTTTTCCCTAGAACGTAGAAAAACTCGCAGTCATGTACCACGAGTTAATTGTTGCTTTCAATAAGTGCCCTCAGACTGCTTGGAAGGCCATGTAATATTATACCCTCGTTCATCGAACGCTTTCACAGAGAGTTAGCCGAGAGCCCGGCAGTTGGCCGACCCAGTGCAATTACGAACCTGTAGGATGGTCACGATTCGAGGAATTCCATCTTACATTGCATGCGCTGAAAGACTCATATCAACGAAAATATAATTACTCTATCAAGATTTTCGTTAAATTCGGCCCACAGACAGCGAAGCTGGCTAATGTGCACAAACAGTAAGCGGGACACTCAGGATGTCGTGAAGCCGACTTGGGGCTGCATCAATGGCCTGCGGAACCCAATGCATACCGGATCTCTTGCCTTCGAGGTGAAATTGAAACCTCCATTTCAATTCCTTAACAGGCTTCATAAGATGGGACAATATAATATTCAGTTTAGAGGCTCCGCTTGAGGAACTCGCTGCATACGTAAACCTGTAACACACAATATTTCCGGCAATAGTCGGACCAAATTGGAAGAAAAAAAAAGGTTTTTAGACATAGCATCAATGTGTTGGCCCGCCTTCAAATCATGACGTTGGGGCCGTACTGTGATGTAGAATAATAGTTTCTATTCATCATCTGCCTAAATTGCAGGAGAGTGTCAGAGTTCGCCTCTCGGGGCTCGGAACTCAAGCAATGTCTTTCCGAAGAAATACTGTTCTGCAAGGCAAAACTTTCCCAGTGACAGGGTCGGGGTCTGTGTACAAGTTCGACGCCATGCCGATCAGCCGATATCCTCGTCGCTCGTACCAAACTTGGTTGGGAATCTAGATAAAAGGGTCAGACGCTGCATGGCTGAACAAATCATAAATAGTATCACGTACCTTCTCGGCATTGCCATGGGTTCCCATGGCCAGTAGTTGCTCTTTTTGATCATCTTTATGCATCGTGTCTAGTAGTAAGTGTACGGCTTTGAGTGGCTCTTCCGTAATCATGCGCTCGGCAATGTTCATGGCAGCTCCTCCGATTCCTTGTCCTTGTAGTGCATGTGAAACGTAAAGGCTCTTAATCCAGTATGAGCCGTGTTCAGGAACCTCTATCCCTAGTTTTTTATAATAGTCCGGATCATGGATGTCGAGCGCAATGTGTCCAATTGGGAGGAACTTGGCTTGTGTTGGGCTACAAGGTTGTGCCAATAGGGTCTTGCTAGAGTCTACTAGCTCATTTGTTTCCTGTCAAAATCTTAGTACAAGACTTGGATTGACCGTGGTGAGGCGTACCTCTGGGTTCTGCTCAATATGCATCTTGTGGTATGATTCACGTCGGGGTTCATCAGCTGGAAAAGCCTAAGGAAATCACTGCGCGTCAATTACGAATCTTCATAACCAAGATGAGGACTTACAAGCCAGTAGATGCATTTTGTGCCTGCAAGATGTGCATCCCTCCACTGTTCATGGACGCGCAGATAATGCCATCCACATCGTAGGCGCTGCTGGACTAAGCGGTCGATATGCTCGGGCGATTCAGGATCCCAGGGAATCAGAGTCACAGTTGGTTTGGCCATGTTTGCTCACTGCTTCTTGGCGTTTACTCAAGTCGTCCAAAAGCATTCGAATGTGAGTAAACTCACAGATTCATGGGGAGAAATTGGCTTGGAGGAAGTGTTGAGTCACGACGTGGGGCACCGCGTTCGCTGTCTGCGCACAATGAGTCAATCTTGCTCATTGATTATTTCAGCTTCTGACGACACTATAATAAGCTAACTACATTCATGAGGTCCTTTATTGACAAAGCCGATTGCAGCCGGGTCATTCGGAAACTGAACGGAGCTGTTAGTCCGAGGCAGTTTGACTACCCTACAGTACTGTTGGCTGTCTGACAGATCATAGATCTCTATGAAGATCGTGCGAGTTTGTATCAGAATAATTTAAGCGTGATTACAAATTGAGAACTGGCCAACAGTTAAAGCAGTTAATAGACCTAGATTCTTTCAATCGAAACGATCCAAGGATTGTCCTTACAGTATTGACAGTATGTATCGACAAAATCCACGACTCGATATTGGCCGGAACGGACCTGATCTTTTACGCGGAAAACGAATGCAAGGGAATTGAACCAGCCCACACTTACGCTATGGGCTATATAATACCTCTGAGTTATATTCCTTGTGGAGTTAGTAATGGCCGTCACGCATTGAATCACTACTATTCCGCTATCTCGACATGGTTCCCTCGAAAAAAAAAAAACACACATCATAACTTTGGTAGCAACGCATTGCTTGTCATGCAGGCATGCATAGACGGGGGCGATAATTACTGTGGCTTGCTTGATCGTTGAACCATCGCATGAGTTCGTGCAATCTGAGGTAAGCCTAGAAGAGAAATTATTCTTTGCTTGCGAAAGATCGGATAATGATCATACGCAGGGCACAGCCGCCAATGTCCTACGGCAACACCTACTGATCAGAGCGCCCGAAACCATGTAATTATCCAGAGAAGCTTTCGAAACCCCACTCTCGATTCCTCGACTTTCCTGTTTGGTTCATTTTCTAGTCAGTTTAAATTGTGGTGGAGAGTCAGTTAAAATGAGATGTAGATTCTGAGGAAGCTTTCTGTCATCATTTGACATATTTGCCCGAAGGCCGATGGATGAGGGCAAGGCCTCAGTCTGTTGGAACTGACTGCATGTGATGGTGCTTCAATCATCGCGATAGGCCCCTTTACGTTGCATCTCGGCTTGGGCCGTAAATAGGCCAAGGCTGGAGATTAATGCAAGGCCAGTGGAGTATCTGCCGGCGCAGCAAATGATTTAGCGCGGCGCCAGGCCGTTGAGCAGCAAGCTAGAGGGTCATCATTCAGCCCGATCATGCTGGCCCCCTGGAGCACCTGATGGCTCTAGCCCCCAACTTCCCCAGATATAGCGACAGATCTTACAGCGCGGTACCTTGCAGAAATCGATGTTGCATTCAGATTTGGTAGGTCTGCAGTGCACGGGGCGCCGCAGTCCACACCCTATTAGGCAGAGAATGAAGGTCGCGCCTCAGCCTGCCTTCAGCCGCAAGGGCTGTGACCTGCGTTGTACGCCGTCAGGTGAGCAAAGTGCGCCTGAAGCTAGCGCAGGGACCAAAAAATCGTGACATAGGATTGGTCGGCTTCTTATGTTTGAGCCCTGTGGGATTTTCGTTCAAGTTTCAAGTCTGCAACCCCTGTCAAGTGCGATGGGCCGGCTCAAAGTGAAGCCATCACCACTCATCTAGCAATGATTAGGGATTGGTATGTGCGGATGTTCTGAAAATCTCTCACCATAAGCCCTTACCATGCTATTCTAGCTCGAATTATGGGGGCCGCGGCGACTTCAGCTCAGGCTGAGTTACTTCTTGCTCCTCTTTCTTTGCTTGCTCTCCTTTACTCGGCTTCGAATGTGCTTTCATCCAAATATAAGAAGACAACGGATTCCTTCTCAAATCAATCCTCATCAGCAAATAGCTTCAGCAGTCTCCAACAAGCAAAGCAAGTCAAATACACTACAAAGCTCTCAAACATTTAACCCTTCTACTCATCTTTCGAGCTTCCTATCCAACTCCCGACCTTCAAAATGCGATCCGTTCTTGCCTTCCTCCTCGCCTTCGTGGCCATTGTTTCTGCTCTTGCCATTGATAAGGACTTCGAAGACGCTACCAAGCAGCTCGATGATATCACTTCCGACGATAGTGTGCAGCTTATCCCCACTGATCTTGGCAACGACCGTCAGAGGCTGGACATTATTGTCGACGGTGTCTATGAGGGTTATCTGATTGAGACTGAGGATGGTGGTGGTAAGTATTTCATTGAATCTCGACAAAACCAACAGAGACTGACTTAACGTGATAGTCCAAGCTTTTGATGAAAATGACAAGGAAATCGAGATTGAGGACTTGATCGATGCCGATGCCCAGGGCGAAGACGGTCTTGAGAAGCGCAACAGGTTCAGAATTCTGATCATCCTCGCCAAGGTCATCAAGAAGTTTGGAGCCAAGGCCTGGCGATTCATTAAGTGTGTTGGCTACACTTCTTCCTTCCTGAACTGCGCTCCCAAGGTGAGCTTCCCCTTGATTCTTCTTGAGGTGCCGACAATAGCTGATAAGCACCTCTACAGTTCTCCAACTGCGCTGTCTTTGGACACGCCCCCCAGGAGTGCGCCTCTGGCATCATCTGCCTCGGCAATGCCGGCTGGAAGTGCCGCCGCGCTTAAGACAAGCCAATGCAATGACAATGTCTTCGGTGGTCAGGGATTGTGTTACTACACTTCTTTCTTCTTGTCTACGATATTCTCTGAATCTTTTGTCATCTCTGTTACTTAGGACAACTTCTCAATCTTCTGAATATAAATCGACTGTTTAAACTCCCAAGTCTCATCTTATCAGTGCTACAGTATCTCATATGCTTTGTTGTTCATTATTGCAAGAAAATACCAAAAGAGCACTGGGCATTGTCTAGATAAATTTTGAATTCCAAAGTGGCATGAAAGCCTAGTTTTGTAACATGAATCTTAGTCAAACTCCTCAGTTTCTATCCAAGACAGCGTACAAGGTAGGAATACTTGGGTATATCACATTGTTCGGTGTACAAAAATCTATATAGTACTGTTGAGGCTCTTTATTTCAGCCACTTGCGTGCAAGCAGGAACATCGTAATGTAAACAGCAACGCCAAAACCCAGCATACCAGAAATGACGCCAAAACCCATCAAGTACTTGGGCTTATCATCTGAAGGGAAGAGATAAGCACCGTAGATTTGTGCCAAATTACCCATGCCGTTCATGAGCGCCAGTGCAATCGCCCGGACTTCGGGATCCATCGAGGCAAAGCATGACGACGCAAAGCTTAGAGACATGGCATTCGAAGCCCAAAGGCCTGCGGCCATAAGAACCAGCAGAATGTAGCGAGCTGTGAAGTTGTAAACAACGCAGACAATGATTGATGTGACCATGGAGAAGCTGAGCCAGCTTGCGATGATGATGCCTCGCCATTGGGGAATTTTATCACCAAAGTAACCAGTAATGACCGTGCAGACGAATGCAAAGGCGTAAATTGGAACCTATTGCACACTGTGAGTTTGGAATTGGCAATCCACATTCTGGAGCTTACCGTCATGTACTGAGCCTGCACTGTGCTGGTGAAACCCAAACCGTTGACAAGCGTTGGGTAAAAGTATGATAGAGTCGAGGAGCCAACAATGACCTGCAAACAATGAGTTTATGTTTTTCGACATGGTCCGTCAATATCACTTACCATATAACCCAGAACGAAGCCAAATGTTCGCCAATCCTTGAGTGCCAAGACAAAAGAGACTCGCTTTCCGATCTTATGATCCTCATCGCGAACGGTAACACTGTCGAGTGACAATCTTGCAATTGCAATTTCCTTTTCCCTAGCAGTCAGGCGCTTTGAGTTGGCTGGAAAATCCAGAAGAATCAGAGAAGAAATGCCAGCCCAGCCGACAGTGGCCACACCCTCAACGACGAAGAGCCATCGCCAGCCTCGTAGCCCGTGGGCGCCCTCCAAGCCACCAGTGATTGCTCCGGCGAGCAGACCACCGAAGGCGCCTGACAGGATAGCAGCTGACATGAATACTGCGAATCTCTTCGACTGTTCGCCACGCTTGTACCAAGAAGAAATGATAAGAAGGATTCCTGGAGCGAAACCGGATCTAGGATCGTGTCAGTGCATTGCGTTATAGTTTTGTACGAGGCGAGTGACTGACTCGGCAATACCAACGAATACCCGAAGAATCACGAGATGTTCATATTTATGGATGACAGCCATTATGCATGTCAAGACACCCCAAACAGCCATGATAGCAGGGAGGTAGAGGGACGGTCTGGTTCGGACAAGAATCATGTTTGACGGCGGTTCGAAAAGCACGTAACCAACTGTGAAATGATCGTTAGGAGAAGAGCATAATTACCCAGAGATAGGTAGAACTTACTGAAGAAGACAACCAGTGCGATGCTGTATTGTCCGGAGGACATATTGAGATCATCCGTCATGCCGGCGATTTTAGCATTTCCAATACTGAATCAGAGGCGTTAGTTATGAGCCACCCGTACCGCAGCGCAATGCTATGGAGGATGTCATGAGCACGTACTTTGTTCGGTCCATGTAGGACAAGAGATACATCAGCCATATGCAAGGAAGAAGATAAAGGTCAATCTTGCGAACGAGCGCCTTCTCTTCTTCCTCGGTCCAGGTGATGCCGTTGACACTTCGATCGGAAGTATCTGCTGGAATCGAGTTGTTCTCAAGTTCTTTGCCCTGAGCGATCTCCATGCTTCCCTTTCCAAGATCGGCCATGATTCCGACCCGTCGGTTTGCAGTAGAAGTGGAATTCGTGAGGTCCTGATTCTGAGTTTGTGGATTTCGCCGCCGAGCTAGAAGCGATCTAATAGAGAATGATCGCAAGGTCGAATACTTTGTGAAGCCCATGGATGGAACATTCGACAGAAGATCATCAGGCTGGGAACGCTTTATATCATGTCTTGAGATCCGTTTCTCCGGAATACTCGACCTGGCATTTTCATGTTGTTTGCTAGGATTCCCCATGGGGTGGGTGCCGCGAGCCCCAGATTGCATGACGGTAGCGTTGTGGCTAGCCTGAACTTGAAAAAGCCCCCGAGTCGATCACGGTGCCGGGCTCGACTCGGTGGCTTTGTGCCTCGAAGCGAGGTGAGCCTCGAGACGAGGGCGCATTTCGCACCCCTGACAACACAGCTTGGCTGGCTCTAAAATACCAGGGGTCGTGCCGCCGGCGCAACGTCGCACTGTCCATGCATTATCTGCTCTTTTCATTGCCTAGACTTTACTAATTACCTCTCGCAATATGCCGCTAAACCAACCCAATCGCACATTGAGCATCATTCAGGATGCGACCAAGAGGAAATACGGTGTTTTGGCCTGTATCGCGTGAGTACTGCCTCAGAAGGGCCAAAGAACCCCAACCAATACTGATGGCACAGCTATAACATCGAGCAGCTCACCGCTCTGGTGCGAGCCGCGGAGTCGAAACGGTCGCCATTGCTCATACTTCTTTTTCCTGCTACGGTGAAGCAACTTCCGACCCTTGCATTCGCAGCCAAGCGCGCAATAGAGACAGCCAGTGTTCCATTAGCATTGCATTTGGATCATGCACAGGATGAAGCACAAATTCGCGATGTTGCAGCGAACTACCCATTCGACTCTATCATGGTGGACATGAGCCACTATGACCACGAAGAGAACCTCTCCAGAACAAAGGTCTTGACAAAAGTCTGCCAAGAGAAAGGAATCGCAGTCGAGGCAGAAAGTGGACGCATCAACGGTTACGAAGAAGGCATTGCAGATACTGGTGATCTGGAAGGTGATTTTACCCCCATTCCATGTTTCCACCTTGACTCACTCTACTTAGCCATTATGACATCCCCATCCGAGGTTGAAGACTTCCTTGCAGCAGGCATCGACCTGCTCGCGCCGAGTATTGGTAATATCCACGGCGACTATGGTCCCAAAGGACCACTTCTCGACTACGAGCGACTCGAAAGCATAACGAAACAGATCAACGGCCGAGTTTCCGTAGCGTTGCACGGCACGAACGATTTTACGCCCGAAATTATGCGACGATGCATTGACGCGGGCGCTGTGAAGCTAAATGTAAACAAGCTTCTTCTCGAGGTGTGGAACGTTCATTTACGAGAGAACGCTGCAACCACGCCATTAATGCAGTTGATGGATGAGGGCATAGATGTTCTCCAGAAGGAGGTTGAAACATGGATGGATATCTGTGGGAGTAGCGGAAGAGCAGATTCATAGAAAAAAAAAATGCTACAATGGCAAATTCACCTTTTCAATCGAACAGGATAAAGGCAAATTGAGTACCATCCGGTAGAGTAATGATCCTGAATGGCAATGCACAATTCAACCAAGGTCTTGTACCCTTGGGATTCACGTGTCATAGCTTGGCTTTCACGAATAGAATAACTGTTGGCTTGATGTCATATGCTGTATGTTCCTTGTATTGCCGGCATCTTCGCGTCTTTGTGGCACGAATTGCAAATTCTTCACCCAACATGTTCGCAAGGAGGCTCTAGCGTGTCTCTGATTCAGATCTAGAGGCACTAAACAATGTTATAACCTGCAGTTCTCTGCTTGAGACCGATAAAACGGTATGGGGAGAATGTTTGTTCCTTTCGTCCTGTCGCACCCAGCAATCCTTCTCCAAAAACCCCACACAGACCCAGTCTCCATCCTGCATATGCATAGTGCGTCGCGAGGACGCACTGAAACCTGTTCGTCCCCCCTCACGTAGAAGACGCTTGTCCCGGGTTAGTTAGATTAACCCCAACCTTGCACGCGGAGAAAATGTCCGCGCCCCAGACCCTCCCCGGACTTTGCCGTCCTCATGCCGAGAGAATCGAGCGACTGCCCGCATTTGTGGTTTGGCCACTGAAACATAACCCGACCCCCTGCACCTTGCATCCTCAGTCTCGATGCGAGGGACTCTACTGTGAGGTATTCTCGGCTGCAGGCAGACGTCGGTAATGCCTACTCGAGAGTCACAGAAACCGCGTCGGACGCGCCCGTCGCGGGCCCGAGGGCTTCGGACCTCAACCGGTTGGTGAGTTACGCCATTCATATGTTCAAGCACTATTTTTGGTGTTACATGGCTCGGTCGGCTAAAGTATTGGACCAGCCTCGTTTGTCGCAAAAGGAGGATCAAGTGCGATGAAGTGACGCCTCGTTGCGGACAGTGCTCCAAGTCAAACAGGGATTGCATTTACGGCACATCCAACAATGCCGAGAACGGTCGACAGCAGAGTCCTCGGCACGAACCACGGTCTACCCCCGTGGCGGAACGGAACGGCAGTAGTGGTAGCAGTATTGACGATAACAGCAACAACAACGGCAACTTGTTGAATCTCCTCGGTTCAGCTTCGGAGGCTGTTACTACCGATTCCGGCCTTGCTGAGCAGCTCGGAGGTGCCGTCGACCCCGAGCTGCAAGTGGACAATGGCCTGTCGGTCTCCGAGGTGGTGAGTTTCGGCCCTTCGGCTATGACGAGTCTCTGCATGAACCCAACTAATTGCACGGAGTAGGTGGATACGATAGAGGTTCCCGTCACTGATACCGGCGTGTCACCGTCAGGGTTGGGTTTCTCCCCTATTGCCTTGACACATGAGTCGTTCCTCAACACATCGGCCTTGGAATGGTTCGACTTGCTGGCACAGGACGCAATCACAAATATCCAGCGCCACAACAATGGTTCAACGGCTGCAGCACGCTGGAACTTTGACGAGAGCTCACTGTCTCGGCGGCCCAGTCCGGAGCCAGAGGCAGGGGCTCGTCGCGATGAGGGCGGTGAAAATCTAGGAACAAGCGCGAGATTCCAAGCAGCAGCAGAATCATTATTATATGGCCCATCCTGGAACACAAGCGAACCAATTCCAGTTGTGGGCGACGACCTACTGTATTTTCGGCATTATATCGATGTTGTCAGTCCCATCCTGGACTTGTTCGATGCTGGGAAGCACTTTACACATCTAGTCCCTCACCTGGCGACACGGAATATTGGCCTGCTTAAGTCCATATTGGCCGTCGCTGCACGCCACGCCTCGCGCAGCGCAACGCAGCCTAGCTATGAGAGCAGGGAGCAGAATTTCCGGGCGGAAGAACATGGTTCTGCAGACAGCCCAGCTGGTAGCGAGTCCTTCTCCTGCAAGTCTGGCCGTCTTGCTACCCAATACTATTACGAGACGCTCCAGTACCTCTCGCAGACTTTGTCCTTCCAATCCTACGCCGATTCACTCGAAATTCTTGCCACAGCTATTCTGATTAGCGCATATGAGATGTTCGGATCGAGCGGCCCGTTTAATAACAGCGAGTGGGAACGGCATCTCAGGGGTGCATTCTGGATCCAGCGTTGTCAGGACAATGATGGAGAATCTACAGACGGGCTGCGTCGTGCCGTATGGTGGGGATGGTTAAGACAGGACATGTTTGCTGCATTCTTGGCCGGCCGTCCTGTCATGACATTCTGGCATCCGAAGAAGAGTCTAAGGGAGCTGAACACAGATGAATATGCCACCCGAATAGTCTACATTTCAGCCAAAGTGGTCGATTTTGCCAATGTTCCCTCAGATGCTATCGCGAAGGACTTTCAAAAGAGGATGGTACATGCAAATAAGCTATGGGAAGCTCTCCAGAGCTGGGACGCCCTGCTGCCGGCTTCTTTCAAACCTCTCCCAGTTTCATCCAAAGTAGCTAATGAAGACGGTGGACTCGATTCTCTCTCAAGCAAGCACAGCGAGCCATCTCCATCTGTTCGATCCCAGGGTGGAGATGCACACTCACCAGCGGCATTTGAGCCGATATGGATACATCCTTCCTCACATGCGGGCGCCATGCAAACATATCATTTTGCGAGAATCGTTTTACTGTTGCACTCTCCTACACTGGGCGGGGTTGATGCGTACAAGTCGCGTCAACGGCAACTGGACGAAAGTGTCAAGATTATCTGTGGTATTGCCATCAATGACTTGCAAGACCCTTCCCTAGCCTTTGTTCATGTACAAGCGCTTTATGCTGGTAAATTTCTTTCCAATATCGATCTTACGGAAACGTCAACTAACCCATCACTATAGCTGGGCTTTGCATACAATCGCCAGAAAAGCGAGCGACTCTTATTACACTTCTTGAGAGGGCGCTTCAAGTTAGTGTTTTCCCAACAAAAGATCTGATAGGGAATTTGAGGGCACATTGGGGAGAGGTCGATTGAATTGTCATAGTTTTGTAACCAGTCAAGAGAAATCTGTATGTGTATGATATGCTACGAGATCTTATTGAAAAAAGGTTAAGAAGAGGTCTATAAATCCTTCTTCTCTCAAATTACCAAAACAAACATGCCTATTCCGTTGTTCTCTATATCCCCACACTTACCACGCACCCACTATACCAGCCACGGGAATGTCAATTCCCGTCGTGTAGCTTGCGCCATCAGATAGCAGGTAAACGTAGGCGCCGCCCAATTCCTTCGGATCCGCAAGGCGGGGCATGCCGCCGTAGTATTGCATCTTGAGGTTCCAGTCTGGAGCTTGGTCCACGAAATATGTCATCTGTGTTTTTACAAAGCCAGGAGAGACGGAGTTAACACGAATACCGTGCTTTGCCCATTCCATTCCAAGCGTATGTGCCATATTTCGCACCGCACCTTTCGTTCCACCATACGGTGCTGAGGGGGCGGCTCGGTTTGGTCGGTAGGAAGTCATCGAGGCCGTGAAGACGATGGAACCCTTGACACCGAGCTCAATAAACTTCTTGGCGGCAGCAGTGGCACAGAAGTAAGCGCCATAGACGTTCAAGTTGAATAATTGATCCAATTGCGCTCGGCTGAAATCTAGGGCGGGTTGATGCTTCGTCATTCCCGCGTTGGCGACCATGCCGTGAATGGCGCCGTGATTGGCCACAATCTTATCGATGGCTTGCGTAACACTTTCTTCTGATGTGACATCGCAGTTGAGGTAATGAAGCTTTTTGGGGTTGGCTTTTTGAACAGCGGCGAATTCTTCGCCCGGCTCGAACAAGTCAAGACTGTATACGACGTCGGCTTCATTGGCTAGGCAGACTTGTGCGATGCCCAGGCCAATTCCTCGGTTGGCGCCGGTAATCGCAATAACTTTGCCGGGCAGCGCAACCCGCCAATGATGGTCTGGGCCAGGCTGGGTGCTCAGATAAGGAACGGCGCCGCTTTGAACGGCAGCCGGGGGAGCCGACACAGGCGCGGCGTTGGGAGCTTCGGTAGCACTGGGAGACATGATGTTGCAGTTGGGAATTGAGTGATTGATTGATGATTAAGACCAAACCACAAAACAGGGTTATGCAAGTAATTTATATAGAGCACAAGAAGATCGACCCGTCTTGAGCAAACCGGGGAAGCCCCTTGGAGAGTAATATCCGGGGAAGATAGCGGGATTCCGCCACCCGTAAACAGCTCGCTCGGAACGGGGTATGGGGATCACTGCCCCGAACATCAATCGTTTCCAGTTAGTGCAATCTTTCGTCTCGAGATGCACTATCCCCGTTGTCGAGACGAGCGAGATTTACGGCAGACTAAGGTTTGTGGTGCATATTCCCTCGTCTCGAGGCACATGTTCCCCACATGAGTGGTAGTGGGAGGTGGGGTGTCCACGGCTTATCCATTCAACGATGGCGATCCACGAGACGAAAGTGTGGTACCGATGTTGCAGGCCTTCGTTACGACATCTGCAGCATGAGTATTGCCCCGCGATCGCAAAAGTGGCCCATGATGCATTGGCAATAATGGCCGTGGGGAAACTCAGAGCACATGAGAGATGTAATATATAAGTGCACACTTCCAGATACGGTCGGCCTTCATTATCAGACCTCACTTGACAGCTTTCATGATCGACTTATTATTTGAGTAGCAATAAGCCCTTGAATTTCTTCTTCATTCACAATGGCACCCTCGCTTGAGGTTCTAGAGAACACCGTCGAGGGCCTTCCGGTCAAGACTTTGGCAACTCAAATCAATGGCGTTCCAGCAGTATCAACATTGGAGCTGGATCGTGCCGACCAGCACGACAAAGTACTGAAGGTTTTCCGAGCCTTCATCGCAGATCAATGCCAGCAGTTTGGCGGAGGGCATCCCGGGTGCGTATTCTTGCTACGATTATTTGAATTTGTACTGATAGCACAAAACAGGTCAGCCATGGGCATGGCAGCCATCGGAATAGCACTCTACAAATATGTCATGAAGTACAGCCCATCAAATTGCAATTACTTTAACCGTGACCGCTTCGTCCTGTCGAATGGTCAGTCATCCAACGAAGGAACATTAAAAGGTTTTACTGACTTGAGTAGGACATGCTTGTCTATGGCAATATCTTTTCATGCATCTCACTGGGGTCAAGAGTATGACCACTGATCAACTCAAGTCATACCACTCCACCAAGACAGATTCGTTATGCCCCGGGCACCCTGAGATCGAAAATGAGGGCGTTGAGGTAACCACAGGCCCATTGGGTCAGGGTGTTGCAAATGCAGTGGGTCTAGCAGTTGCTACGAAGCATCTTGCTGCTACATACAACAAACCAGGCCATGACCTTGTTAATAACATGACTTGGGTTATGATCGGCGACGCTTGTCTCCAGGAAGGCGTTGGACTAGAAGCTGTCTCGTTAGCTGGCCACTGGAAACTTAACAACCTATGCATCATATACGACAACAACTCAATTACGTGCGACGGCACTGCGGATGTCGCAAACACCGAAGATATGAACGCAAAGATGAGAGCAACCGGTTTTAATGTCATTGATGTTTTGGATGGCAACTCCAATGTCGGCGGTAAGTTGAACATGATCCACATTGCAATGTCTACATGCGGCTAATTATGTACAGCAATTGTGTCAGCCTTGGTCTCCGCTCGTAGTAGCGACAAGCCTACATTCATTAACATCCGTACCACTATCGGTTTCGGTTCGCTCAAAGCTGGCGACGCCAAGACGCACGGTGCGGCTCTAGGAGCTGATGATATCATCAATATTAAGAAGACCTTTGGTCTTGATCCCGAGGAGCACTTTTCCATCCCTCAGGACGTCTACGACTTTTTCGGAGACGTCCTTCCTCGTGGTAAGAAGTATGAGACGGAGTGGACCGAGAAGATCAGCCGGTACGAGCAGGAGTACCCGGAGGAGGCTGCAGAGTTCAAGCTTCGAGTTGAGGGAAAGTGGGTGGACGATTGGTCCAAGTACATTCCCAAGAAGGAGGATTTCCCTACTGCTCCTACAGCTACTCGCAAGTCGGCCGGTCTGGTTGGCAACCCCATCAGTGAGAATGTCAAGAATATCCTCATTGGTACTGCGGACTTGACTCCTTCTTGCAACGTCGCCTACTCCAAGAAAGTCGACTTTCAGTCTGTGAGTCACTTTATTGGTTCTTGTTTGAAAATGATCTAACAAATATCAGCCCGAACTTAAGACAGCGTGCAACCTAAATGGTGATTATTCCGGTCGCTACATTCACTATGGCATCCGCGAGCATGCCATGTGTTCCATTTCTAATGGTCTCGCCGCGTTTAACAAGGGCACTTTTCTCCCCATTACTTCATCCTTCTTCATATTCTACCTGTACGCCGCTCCAGCCGTCCGTATGGCAGCTCTCCAAGGCTTGCAGCAGATCCACATCGCCACACACGACTCCATCGGTACTGGCGAAGATGGCCCTACACATCAGCCCATTGAGCTGGCGGCGCTGTACCGGACAATGCCCAACCTTCTCTACATACGTCCTGCCGACTCGGAGGAAGTTGCCGGTGCTTTCACCGCAGCACTACAAGCAACTGAAACCCCGACCATTATCTCACTTTCCCGCCAGAATTTGACTCAATACCCGCAGTACTCATCGCGCGAAGGTGTCACCAAGGGTGCTTACGTGTTCTGCGAGACTGAAAACTTTGATGTCACCCTCATTGGCGTTGGCTCCGAACTAATGTTCGCTATGGAGACCAAAGAAATCCTGGCAAAAGACGGTATCAAGGCTCGTGTCGTCTCCTTCCCTTGTCAGCGCTTGTTTGAGCAACAGTCAAAAGAGTACAAGCAATCGGTACTCAAGCAATCCTCGGGCAAACCCGCAGTCGTCATCGAGGCTTACGCAGCCAACGGCTGGGAGCGTTATGCCGATGCCAGTATTTCTATGAGAAGGTTTGGTAAGAGTCTACCATCCAAAGCGGCATATGAATACTTTGGATTTGAGCCCTCAGTTATGGCTCCCAAGATCAAAGCCCTGGTTGAAGAAGTACAACGCGAGGGCATTCACACTCTGCGCCATGACTTCAGAGATCTGAACGGTTATTTGGCGGCCAAATTTGAGCATTAAAGATTGTACATCATGTTATTGATGAATTTAGATGGCAGAAATCAATCTCAATATCTTTCAAAGCAGCAGTCTACTCTTTAGAAGTTCTGAGCTAACTTCAAGCCGAAGATGATTATGTGAACAGAAGGATATAATCCGGTCTTCTATACCCGATCCTCTATAGTCCCATTGCCCCTGGCCGCCTCGCCCTACCTATGGCAATATACTGAATGCACTTCTAACAAAACTGATGGACCTTCAATCCAAACAAAAGCAAACGACAATTTAACATCTATTCTCACAAAAGCCTCCGAGTACCTCACACCGCACCGAATTACTCCTTTTTGACCTTGCTCTTCTTTGGCACTCTCACAAGCCAATAGATACCAATCGCGACCACGGCGTTGAAAATGACGTATCCCCACATCATTCCAAAGTTCCGCCAGCGGTTATCGAAGCTGATGTGAACCGAGGCAAGAAATTGGTTAGTGTTGTCGATGGGACAGAAGTGGCAGTCGGCCCCGTTTCCGGCGTCAGGATCAAGCAGGTATCCACCGGCAGTGGCTATGTATGGTGCCATGAAGTCGCGGCATGATGAGTTGTCGGGAGAAACAAAGGTGACAAACTCAGTCGAGTCGCAATGGACTGAGGCATTGGCTATTGAAGGGCCCAAAAAGCCTTCAATAATGTATGTGAAAGGGTTGACGCGATACATAAAGATCCAGAAGCGAGGCAAGTCGTTAGGTCCGGCAAGGACACTAGGACCTTGGTGTTAGTTGATGGCTTCTTGATGCTGGAACGAGAAACAACTTACCCGCAGAAGGTGAACATCAACACAAACATAAGGTTGAAGAGGGCTCCCGCCATCTGCTCGCTCTCAAATGCCACAATGAGCATGTGCGCGATTGTGCCAGCCCATACAAAAAGAACCCAAACTTGAGCCCATACGTTGAAGCTCCGGGCATGCACTGAGTTTGTCTCTTGAGCATTGCGATACAGCCCCATGGGATAAAACCAGCAGATGAAGGTGAAAATCGACAACAACTGGAATTGGTTAGTCTTGACCAACGGCAACGGGTTATGGGGTTTCTCACTGAGTTCCAAGCGAACTCAACTAGCATCTGAGCACTCAGGAAAGCCTTCCAAGAGTATGATTTTGATGGTCTTTCGCGAGCTTCGTACATGGTTCGTTGAGAAACGAAAAGTGGCATTATCTGCTCGATAACTTGGCCGAAGAAAGCAAGGAACAAGAAAATACCAAACATCTGATTTTGGAGGCCAGTTTGGGTATTTTCCAAGTTGAGGAATGACAAGGAGATGAACAGGGCCTATTAGGAAGGTTAGTTTGTAAGTTTAAGATAGAGTCGGAGCTGAGACCTACTGAGCCCATAGACAAAGCGGCCTTAGAGTAAATGTAGCTTGGACTGCGCCAGTACTGCTGGAAGACACGTTTTGTCACCTCGAAGAGTTGCTGACCAAAGGGAGCGGCGAATTCTTTGTACGCCGCAGGATCTTGCACAGTCTCTTGTAGAGGCCGTTCGCTCTTCTCCGTGCTCAGTCGGATCAATTCTTCTTGAACTTGCTGGTATTCCGGCGATTGCCTCCAAACCACAGGCCAATCGACTTCTGTATACGCGCCAGGGGCGGCGCCAATGACCTCGAGCATATGCTCTGCAGGATTAGCCCCTGGTGGGCAGGCAGATCCGCCATTCCGGACGAAATAGTCCATCAATATCCGAGAATTTTGTCCCACTTCACCAAAGTAAACAGTCTTTCCTCCCTTTGCAAGAAGCAGAAGACGATCGAATCGCTGGAAAAGCATAGCAGAGGGTTGATGGATCGTGCACAAGATAGCTTGGCCGCTCTTCGTCAGCTTCTCCATAAGGTTGCAGATAGACCAAGATGTTTGACTGTCAAGTCCTGAAGTCGGCTCGTCGAGGAAAAGAAGAAGTTGCGGGCGCGCAGCAAGCTCGACTCCGATTGTCAATCTCTTGCGCTGTTCTACGTTGAGGCCTTCGCCGGGCACGCCGATGACAGCATCGGCATATTCTTCCATTCCAAGGAGGTCAATCACAGTATTCACATAGGCAAGCTTCTCCTCCTTGGAGTATTGTGCCGGTTGCCGCAGCAATGCGCTGAAGCTGAGCGCCTCGCGCACAGTGGATGTGTGAAGATGGAGATCCTGCTGCGTAACATAGCCAGTTTTTCTTTGGAAGGACTCGTCGCGAAGATGGCCATCGACCAGCATCTCTCCCGAAATGACTCCCATCGTAACTCGGCTGGCAAGGACATCTAGTAGAGTGGTCTTTCCGGCTCCAGAAACGCCCTATACTCGTGTTAGTTAAAATTAATTGTATAATCTCCCGGATACTGCTTACCATGAGAGCTGTAAGTGTTCCTGGCTTGACCCAACCGTCAACATTATCTAGAATTCTTCGCGTCTCGGACTTAACCTTGACATCGTAGCAGACATCTTTCCAGTGGAAGACTGACGTTTGCTGCACCATTCCCGACACAGGATTGGGGCTATTTCCGACCTCCTGCTTCACATTGGCGATTGGCCCGGTTTCAGCATCTTGAGTAGCACGACAAATGCTCTTCTTCATTGCTTTTCGACGGAAAACTAAGACCTCGCCCTTGGAGCGTTCAGAGGCAATCAGTGTGATAGCAATCAAATGTGCGATCATGAAAACCACGCCCAAGGCGACGATGATACCGAAGTTACGCCACCTGTTGGCAACATCGAAGTCGTAGTGGGCGGAAATGAATTCCGTACCACCGACCGTGCTGTCTCCAGGAACTGCTCCCTTGACGGAACAAGCTCGCTCCAATGGGTTGATATTCTCGTATGAAGGGCCAGCAGGGACAAAGCTGGAACAAGGGAACTCGCGCCCCTGGAACTCGTTGATCGCAACACTCTCGAGGCCATAGTAAGCTGGATTCAGCCATCGTATCCACCCGAACCAAGCCGGCATCCGTGGAGGTGGAATAGCAAATCCTGTAAAAAGGGCAATAGCGAGCAGAAGAACCGATGAAGGAACCATTGCTTGCTCGACGGACTTTGTACAACTTGCTAGTGTTCTGAACAGCATGCTCATTGAGAGTGTCATGGAGAATGACAAAAGCATGAAGAAGAAGAAAGCTCCCGGCTCGCGACGCAGGTTCACCATGAAGTAAATTACCGTATTTCCTAATAGCGCATTGACGATCTTGTAAGGTAGGTCCACAATCATAGAAGAAAGAGCCTCAGCACTGAGATGGTATAAAGCGTAGCGATTGTGCTTCTCGATGATTTTTCGCTTGTCGTAAAGTGTTAAAATCTCAAGAATACTTCCCAAAGCGTTCATGAGGACGGTGAAGAAAAGTAGAGCTCCTCTATGGAAGAAGCTTCCTGTAGAGATTTCTAAATTGAAGAAGACGCTACTGATGATAAGTGCCTGGAAAGTGTTGACGATGAGCATCGTAATGGTGACGCTGGGGTCACCCTTAAGCATAACCCAACTTCGCCAGAGCGTAAGCTTGACCTGCTCGCTGTAAGATAGGGTGTAGGGCGATAGTTCACGTTGCGACTTGGCCTGGTCAGCCTTGCGCGCCTGCAGGAACTTTTGGTAATGCTCTCCGTTGAATGGGTGTCGCTCAACGTAGTCGTCAAGCTCCTCAAGGAGTCGGGCACGGTTCTGGCTTGATTTCCACGCTTTGGCAAACTCTTCAGCTGTGCGAGGCGTCTTGCCTTCCCAGCCAGATCTAATGACTCGCTCACTGGGGCTTGTCATAGAAGTCAGGAAGTCGGCTGTAGTTTGTTGCTCAGCACACACGAAACCTAAGTTTTCGAAATAGGCCTTGGCTTCGTCTGCCCGACCGAAAAAGATCTGTCGGCCGTCGTACAGAACGATTACTTTGTCAAATACCTAGCCCCTTGTCAGTAATGAGTTTCGACAGCGTCGGCCCGTCAGGAAGAATTGCGTAGCAAACCCACATCATAGGCATCCTGAGAGGCCTGGTAGATGGCGACAGCGGAAGTGCAGCCCATAGTATCAGCCTGTGTACGCAACGTGCGGCAAAATTCGAGGGCGTTTGCGCTGTCTAAACCTCTGGTACTGTTGTCCCAACATTGCAAGGGAGAGTAGCTAAGCGCGGCCTCAGCAATAGTAACTCTTTTACGCTCGCCTCCACTAACACCACGGACAAAGTCATTGCCTACACGGGTGTTCTTGGTATGAGAGATGCCGAACATGGCCATCGTGACATCACGAAGGTGCTCTGCGTAGGCTTGCCGGGTAACACCCTCGGGGATGTTCTTTGGGCAGCGAGCGCGGGCGGCAAAGTAGAGTGTGTCGCCCACAGTCAAATGAGGGAAGTGGTGGTCGACTTCTGCCGTGTAGATGCATTCTCCTCGGAATGCACTGCGCATTTGCTTGGGGTGAATGCCTTGGTAGTTGAGCACGGCCTCATCGCTGACATAGAAGCCATGCGTCTCGCCGGCAACTGTCTTTAAGAAGGTTGAGCATCCGGAGCCTGGCGGGCCAAGGACGGCCAGCATCTCACCGCTATGCACAACACCCTCGAGGTCATGGAGAATGTCGACACGCTCTTGCTTTTGGCGAAGAGCTCTCTTGGCGGCTGTGCCAAACTCGAGCCAGATGTTGCCCACACTCTTTTGGAAATCGGTCGCGGTTCCGTAGCCATACACGTCGAGGTTCTTGAAAGCGATGCCGGTGGTTTTGGGTGGGCAGCCATCAAGGATGTCAGTCCGCAGGTCGTAGAAGGCCTTAGCCCACTTTTTCGCGTTGAATTGAGGGCTTTCAGGGTTGAGTGGCCCATCCGCGGCTACAGGGAATAATTCGCCGGGTGAGCTGTGTGACTGCGAAGTGAGTCTTCGAGCCAGCTCCAAGACAGCATCTTCGTTTTGTTCCTCCCGTGACGGCTCTTGCAGCACAATCTTTTCATTGTCTGCCACGGTAGCTGAGGATACTGAGTTGGTCGACGATGAGTTGTAGTTATAGGGGACAGGGGTTGCTGTTTCCAGCATGCCCTCTTTGGGCTCTTCTCTGCCTGGGAAGCTCATTGGCGGCGACAGGGGGCAGCAGTTGATGAGCCAAATTTGCCGTAGGTCAGAGGGGAGGGCTTTGAAGGGACAGGCCTGGGTATATGCTCATGATCGAGGGGAGCGAAGGCTATATACGATTCTGCTATCGGGGCCGGGAAAACGAGCATTAAGGCCCGCCCTCCAAAGTTTACCATCCATGCCTCTAGGAAGATCTTTACGAGTTACACAACAAGGCGGGCTTTCGTTGATGAAGAACCCGACAGTCCGTGCCGCCTTTGGGCGTGGCTCGGTTTTTGCCAAGGATGACTAGGCTTGAATGGGGCAGCGCTGAAGCCACCAGACTCAGACATCGGGCTTGAAGAAAGGCGACAGCCGCCCATCGAACAATCTTAATTTTGTGATTGATGATCCACGGGGTCCAACACTAACCCGAAATCACAAGGGCAAGCTGATCCGATGTCCGCGGCACGAGTGACAGTTACTGATTGCTCATCATGACTGGGCTTCCATCCCTGTCAGCCGCAGTCCCGAGAATCCACGCATGTAACACCAACAGCAGGCTGCTGGGATTGATTATTTCCCCGATCTGGTAAGGCCGCGTAGCATTGCTCGCTTGCGTCAAAGCCAAGACGGGGCTGCGTCGCTTCCATTAATTTTAACCCCGTCGTCTCAAGGCTCCGAAAGAGTCGCCAAGAAGCCCGCGTATAACAGCGAGCAACTCCCCAAGGACACTACGTGTTCGGACTTTCGCTCATTACACCAGCGAGCGAGCGAGCTCATGGCGGACCCCGGCGAATTAAGCCAGTTGTCGGTGAGTACCAGATTCTGAGACACACAGCCTTGCATGTGCGCGAGTACTCACAAAGACGCAGTGCACCCGATGCAAGGAGCGAAAGGTGCAGTCATTCCCCCGTCTTGACACCGCCAGCGGCTGCAATTATTGACTGGCAACCTTGACCTCAGGTCAAATGTAATCGCATCCTACCCAAGTGCGGTCGATGCGAGACCCATAATGTGGATTGCAGTTATCCCCGCCGTGTGAAGAGGAAGGCCACCAAACAACACGAGCATGGATTGTAAGTAAATGTCCAGCCACCTTAAGCACCCACTAACGCTGTTCACACAAGTGCTCGAGGGCCGGACCAGTCATTATCTCTTATCTTAGAGAGGCTACAGCGGGTGGAGGATAAATGCACCGCACTGCCACCAAAGCATTCGCCACGACACTCATCGGTGATCAACTCTATAGAGCCGACAGCTCCACCACTTCACTCTGTTGAACCTGCCATTGTTTCTCCCCCTAAGACGCTTACTCCAAGTGGACTAGGGGACTCGGAGTCGCCATGGGTGATAGAAACGGCACCACCGCCGGTCGATTTTGATGCTGAGCCAATCTTGGCATCGGCCATCGATGAAGTCCAAAAGCAGGTTTCGCGCCAGGTTGCAAAGTCAGTCATTAATGATACGGTTTCTATTCCCAAACACCTCTCAAAAGTATGGATTGAAGGTAAGAAAACTTCCGCGTGGTTATCGAGGTATCACAAACTGACATGTTGCCTTTTACGAAGCCTTCTTCAAGTACAAGAAATCGGATATGTTTGTTGGACTGATCGACCGAAAATTGATAGAGCTCATGCCGGATCTAATTGACATGACCCATGTACATGTCGACGCTGCGGTTGTTCTCATCTACTACACAGCGCTATACCACGGCTGTGGCATTGCTGCGTCCACCGCCAATTCCAACGACATTTACTATTCCAAAGCCCTTTATGTCTACTGCCTACGTGCACACTCCAACTGGCAACGAGAGGCAACTGGCACATTGACCGATCTGGTCGCGGCGATATCCATGGCAAGTCTTTCATTGGAGCTCTGTGCCCTGTCGAAGCCTTTACAGTAAAACTCATAATTGCAGGTCATGGTTTGCGCGGACTCATTCGATTTCGAGATGGGTTGGCACATGTACAAGTATGCTTGTGACTATGTCAAGACCCTCGACCTACGCAACCTCGATGCCGACATCCCAGGTCAACAAGATGGTAATCGCGATAACGATCGCAAGGGATTTTGGGAGTTGGTCCAGATGGACTTAATTTTCCAGCTTTTGTTTGATAAGCCACCATCGATTACTGCCACGGCTTGGAAAGTCAATATGCCTTGGCTCAAATCTGGTACCCAGCCTATTGAGAATGGAATGGCCGCGACATTGTTCGTAGCATCATCTCAAATCGCTCTCATCTTGATGAGGTTCTTTCCACTTCTGGAAGCAGGTAGTGGTATCAGCGGAGCAGACCTCATGACGCAAACCGAGGCTCTGTGTGGTGAGGTGAAGCAGCTGTACACTGATGGTTTATTGGTATGCAATCTTTGCCTACTGTAGCGTGGCTACCTCCGGAGCCTCAGAATAAATCGCTAACTTGTGTTCCAGGGCCAACTGATGCTTAACTCGGCCGAAACTGCAGCTGATGTGTGGAGGGCAATCGACGTGACGTTGACGGGCCACATCTGCATCGTTTTCATGCTTCGCAAGGCCGCTATGCACAACAGAGGCCGGTCAGCCACCACATCCCTCGCCCAGGACCTCTCGGGCTCACAAATGGTACTAGATGCTGCGCGGAGCATTATGGAAACCTCACTTTGGCTTCTTAACAAGTGGCCGTGGCAAATTTCTGTAAATGCTCTATTCGGTGCCTTCCACATTCACGTGCCATATGCCATACTCGCGAATGCCATCTGTCATGCTCCCAACATCGTGCCCTACAAATTGGACATTGATACGCTCCGCCGGATGAGCGAGGCCACAGCAAAGATTGCTGACCACGAGAGAGAGTATGTGCCTTTAGTCAGGGCTTTGCAGACAATCGACCTTGAATTTACCAAGAGAGGGGCTTGAAGTTGACTCGGCGGTTGGAACAAGATATGGTGGCTGTTCCAGGTTCCCACCTGGTTTGCATTCAAGATCTGAGGCATGAATCACGTTATTTTATGATTAACGGGATGGTTCATACGATGGTTCATAGACTTCATGGGGACACGAAATACAAATCATTCGGCTTTTGTTCCAGCAAAATTAACTCATAAAACTGTTTTCCTTTAAGTAGACTCTGCTATACTTAATTAAAACAACTTGAATTGGATGGCGAGCACCGGGTCAAGCGCATCTATATGTTTTCATCGTGCATCAAAAGACAACATGTAGTATATGATCAGAGCTCTAGTTCTAGTTCTGGCTTATTCTATTGCCGGTGTCCAGCGAATCTGCAACCCATACTCGGAAACTTCCATTGCCGCATGATGTGGATGAGGCGTGATATCCGTGAGCCGATTGCTCTGCGGAGGAGCGATGTCCTGGTTGGGTCAAGGTCTAGGCTGATGGGTTAAAATGGTCAATTGTCCTAAGTTAGAGACTTCACCAAGCAATACGAGTGATGCAATGTCACATGAACCCCCCACGAGATGCCGGTTTAAGGCAAGCGCAAATTGGGAGCTGGTTCGAGACCCTTGTATAAGCAGGGGCTTGGCCTATCAATAGCATGTGCCTTTTTAAGTAAAGCCATCCTCGTGCTGGCAGGCATTTTTGGTGGTCAGACTTGTTTTACGTCGTCGTGGTTGTGATAGGGGGATGAAGGAACAAGACGCTTCTGTTGGATTTGATATGGAAAAACGGGCAGAACGGCAGCTTAGGCCTGGGAATTTGATGTAGGCAACGAAAGTCCGTTGGCGATTGCGCTTGAGTGGCGTATAAGTGTGACATAGTTCTTGGTCAAGCGTATGCCTGGTAAATAATGAATGTTGAAATAGCTTTCAACGACTGATCAGGACACTAAAGGTTTGGTGTGTCATGTTATGTTCTTGAAAGCATTTGAGCGGATGAACTGAAGATGCACTACTCTGCAGGTTTAGCTGAATGCACATTGATGCAATCTCATCAGAGGCTCCTTCAAAACGGTGAGGCGAGGCTGCCAACAAATTTAGATTCAACCACCTGAAGCGTCGACACAGTCTGTGGGTAACAATGACTGGGATAGTTGAGATATTTCTTCGGTCGGCGCCCGAACTGAGAGTATTTTTGAGTGTTTGCATCCTACACGCTCAGTAGATAGGCTATCTACCCGGGTTTTAAGAATCTCACCAATGACAATCACTGGTGTAGGCTCAGCCTAGCTGAAAATATCTGCGTCATCACAACAACCCCCTGAATAGACCGGAGAAATCTGGAGGGACGTTGCGGGAGGATTTGATCCGAGATGCAAGGGACAGGAATCACAGATGTGCCAGCACAGAAGAACCATCCCCTTGGGACGTGCGGAGACCGTGTGTAACTGACCCACCTTGCCCCAATATGGGAGATGAACTCGACTGAGAGAACCCGTCCGATGTGGCGTTCAGTGGAGTTTGGCTGGGGCAGATCCTTGATCAACGAATGGTGACACACAAAGGCACTGGAGCTCTTTCATGCGTCGGTGAACCGAATCAACGAGAATTTGGATTTCAATGCGCAGACTGGGCAATTTGTTGACGATCTAAATCTGCGTCTCACTCGCTTGTGCATCGAGACATTATACCGACACGGCTACCCTAGACTGCCTTGATCCGATTGAGACGGGCCTAAAGATGGACTTTATCATCTTTGTTGAATTATTAGATGCTAGTTTGGATAGCACAAAATAATGAACATGTGATGTGATGATGTTGTCGTCAGTCAAAATGTTCCAAGATTGGGTCTTCACGCGCTGGTTGTGCATCGAATGTCGAGTAGCAGGTCCAAAATAGGCAATTTTAACGGCAGCTGGCGCATGTCCAGTGGACGTGTGTTACAGAAAGGAAACACCATATCCTATGGGCACATTGCCCTTCTGTTCGTCCCATTGCCGAGCCCAAGCTCACCTCGGCTTGCGTTTCATCACGAAAAACGATGGAGCCGGGCCGCGCAGTAGTCCATTCGGCAGAGAGACTCGAGGCCCACAGTACGGAGTCGCTTGCGAAGACGAGATCCAGAGTGGAATTCAGCCTGAAGCAAATCCCTACTCTTCATCAATCTCTGGCAGGTTGGCAAAACTTGGCAGCTCCCCTATTGCCTCGACGGGGGCGAATACCAGGCGCGCGACTGTCAATTCCTCCATTCATTTCCAAGGTGTGGGGTCGCTCTTCTCGTCGTCGAGTTTCAGCTGACGCCCAGTGGGAGGAAAATTGAAACGCCAAGTTCACTGCCGGGCTCCGTGGGTCCATTGGCTGAGTGATCCATAGGGGCTCCGAGCTCGTGGAGGCTTCAGATGAACCACGATGCTGCATCGACGGGTCGACTGAGATCTGAGCACTCGGCCGTAGGAACCACCCCATCAGGAAGAATTCCAGATGGACAATCTCCCAGACGAGGAATGCAGCGCACTCATTCTCCTGAACTTCTCGATCCTCTGAGGCTCCGTCGCTTACTTAGCGTCAGCACTGTGAAACCTGGGCGGCCCCCTTTAGTGGGTAGAAACCCGGATCCGACAGGGATGCCTCGGGGGTGTAGCTTTTATTAGCGTCCGGCGGCAAACGTGCCGCAACCGCCGCCGCCTCGATGCCGTTAGGTTGCTGAGCATGCATAATCGTTTTGCAGAGGACCCCATTGCTTCGATGTTTGATACTTAAAGGGCTCAGTCGCTCGGTTGAGACGATTCAGTCTTTTATTCTCCACCCCACTTCAGTCTTCAACTTTGCTGTACATTCATTCATTCCTTTCAAGCTGGTCTTACTCTCGTTTCTTGCATTGACTGCAATTCGTTCATTCAACCATTCCCAACCGACCGACCACTTTTGTTCTTCAGTAACACCAAAACCAACCAACACCGAAATCATGCCTGCTACCAAGACTCGCGCTTCTCTCCTACTCGCCGCCCTTGCGGCCGCCCCAGCCCTCGTGTCCGCTCATGGCCACGTCGTCTCCATTAACATCAACGGCAAGGAGTTCCCTGGTTTCGAGCCCGGCAACCCTTCCGCCGACAGCGTTGGCTGGAAGACTACCGTCACCGACAATGGTTTCGTCTTGGCCGATTCTCTGAGCTCCGATGACATTGTCTGCCACCGTGGAGCTACCAACGCCGCAAACTCCGCCACCGTTGCTGCTGGTGACTCCATCTCCATCAAGTGGGACACCTGGTAAGTAATTTCATCTCATTTCTTGTGGAGCACCCGAAGATTAATCTGACCGCATCGTAGGCCCGAGTCTCACGTCGGTCCCATCATCGACTACTTGGCATCTTGCAACGGCGACTGCAGCACGGTTGAGAAGACCTCGCTGGAGTTCTTCAAGATCAACGAGGGTGGTCTTCTCGATGGCGCCAACGCCCCTGGCCGCTGGGTCACCGACGAACTCATCAGCGGCGGACTGACCTGGACCACCACGATCCCAGCCTCCCTGGCCCCTGGTTCGTACGTCCTGCGTCACGAAATCGTGGCTCTCCACGAGGGCAACCGCGAGAACGGCGCCCAGATGTACCCCCAGTGCATCAACCTCGAGGTCACTGGTTCCGGCTCTGAGCAGCCCGCTGGTGTCGCTGCTACTTCGCTCTACACCGCTGCCGACGCTGGTATCCACTTCAATGTCTACCAGCCCAACTCCGACTACCCCATTCCTGGACCAGCCCTGGCCTTCGGTGCCGGCAGCGGCGGCAACGGCGGTAACGGTGGAGGCGATTCGACCCCCGAGCCTACTTCTCCTGCCAACGGAGGCGCTGCCTCTTCCTCTGCTCCTGCTCCTCCTCCTGCTGCTCCTACCACCCTTGTTACTGCCACCACCCGCGCTGTCCCTGCTCCTACCGAGCCTGCTACTGGCGGTGGTAACAGCCAAGGCCAGGCTTTGTACGCCCAGTGCGGCGGCATCAACTACACTGGTTCCACCAGCTGTGCTGAGGGCACCTGCACCAAGTTGAACGACTACTACCACCAGTGCGTCCCTAACTAAGGTGCCAGGCATGAATAGGGGTGTACCAATGGGAACCGATATAGAGGCGTGCTGCTTGAGTTGTCAAAGCAGTAAGATAGTTGTGTTACTTTAGATACATAAAAGCACTGTTGTGAGCTAAACCAGCTTTCCGTTCTAAATGAATGCCTGTGATTTAGTCAACATATTAGGTTTAAAGGATGTCGTGGTAAGGATCAGCTGGCGTAGGTGACTAGTAGGAGATATAAGAAATGCGGCATCACAAGCCACGTCAAGATCGAAAATTTCCGGGTTCAGAAAAGCCCCGGGAAGGCAGATGGATAATTCAATTGAATACCACCATGACCCTCAGCTTGGCCCCGTCATTCCCTTAGACATTGTGCATTTTCAGGCAACAATGGACCAAACCTTAGGCAATATTCATTATGGGATGTGTGCTCTAAGCAGACTTCTTACAAAATGCGCTTGAGCGCACGAATGCGGTGCTTTTATGCGGATTGACCTGCAATCAAAGCAGCTGCTTGCTCAGCCAAAGCATACAATGGTGCTTGGATGTGAGCACTCAATGGAACTGGGAAAACCGAAGCATCAACAACTCTAAGCCCCTTGACCCCTAAAACCCGAAATTCTGTGTCCACCACCTTCCCCATGGAGCATGTCCCAGACGCATGCCATGTTGTTCCAGCTGTCGTGGCCAGCCTCTTGTCAAGCTTTTCATCATCGTCGTCAAGGGTCAATGGAGCTAAGCCTAGGGCGTCGGGAACTGACTCTCCAGCTATCACCTCTTTGAAGCTCGAGCCAAGCATGAAGTTGGTGAGTTGTCGAAGACCCTCCCGAAAGACGTATTTGTCAGCTTCGGTTGCGAGGTAATTCAAATTGACTAAATAAGTTAGAGGAGTTGCTTGAAGAAAATCTGTCATTGGAAGCAGGACTTACTTTTGGGTTCGTCTTTTGGATTGGCCGATCGTAAAAGAACACTGCCTCTGGAAGTTGGGAGCAAACTGACGAGACCACTCGTAATATGGCTTGTGTCCATCTCAACACCAGGAAAAGGCAATTTGGCGTACAGTACGATGTTCTCGAGGAAGGTGCGTGTTTTTGCCAGAAGAGGGTGTGTGACAGGATTCGGTGCCTTGCCCTCGTCTTTCTCAATCGCTCCGACAAGACCCTTTCTCGGCACAGTTGTAGATACAATGAAGTCCATCGGCACACCCTGCGCGTATTGCGGTTGGGCAAAGAGGGGATTTGGCGACCCGAGAGTATAGCCAGCTGAGGGGTCACGCAGTCGCCAGTGCTGTAGTAGCATCATGTGGTCAGTCAGTCCTTTACCAACATCTGGTAAGTCTAACAGGGGAACGACGCCGACTTCCTTGAGATGAGAGGTAGGGCCGATTCCAGACAATAGCAAAAGCTGTGGTGAACGAAATGTGCCTGCCGACAGGATCACGTCCTTCGCGGAAAGAACGCTCCCATCAGCCAGGATAACTCCAGTCGCTCGTAAGTCTCCACTTCGGGAGTCAATCAAAACTTTGTCCACCATGGTATTGAGTCGGATATCAATTTTCTCCAGGTTGTATGAGTTAGCAGCCCATTCGCGCTGTCCAAGATGGCGCGATTCACAGATATAGGCCCGGCCAAGATTGTCACCTGCATTCTGGTCGTAGCTGGGAAGATCGTACACTCCGAGCTCCTTCCAAGCAATACCGGCCTTCTCAGAAAGAGGGAAAATGCGGTTCGCTGAGCCGGCAGACGCAACGCGGATGGGCCCATCTTGGCCGTGCTGCTCATCATTGTCTTGATCGAACCATTTCTCCGCCTTTTTGAACCACGGCAATTGAGACTTATAGCTATATCTCTCATCGCCGACCAGATTCGCCCATTCGTCGTAATCGACAGCAGATCCTCGTGTCCAACCACCTGGAGCCCCCAGTCATTAGTCTCCACTCAACTTGTTCCTGGAGACTGAAAGTTACCTGAGTTGATGGCAGAACTGCCACCCAAACCTTTGCCAGCGTTGAGAGTGACAATTCGATTGCCCAAGGAAGGCGTTGGCTCAGATTGGTACTGCCAATCCAGCTCTCCCCCCAAATTCAAGGCTTGAGGCTGGCGAACGTCTGTCCGGGACCTAGTGTCCGAGCCAGCCTCAATCAAGGCAACAGTGGCGTTCTCGTTGTATTCTCGAAGTCGGCTGGCCAAAACGCAGCCTGCCAGGCCTCCACCTACCACAACGTAATCGTACCTAGCTTGAGCCATCGCCAATGAATTAAATATACTTCTGAAATACAGATGCAGGTTACTCGGCCTATCAGGATATGAATCAAGGCATTAGTCTTTAGAAGATTTAGATTCGGTCTAAGATCTCTCTCGTGGCGGTATTTGTATGAGAGAGAAATTTGGACCGTTGTGGGACTTTCCTTTAACAGCTCAAGGCGCTCCTCCCGCATGCATGGACGCGGAGGATTGCTGACTGCCTATAGAAAGAGCACATTGGCCCACTATCCCATTGACCAGCTTACTGTCAAATCTCATCTTGTCAGCCCTAACTTAATCCTGGTTGGGAAAAAGCACTAATGCCGGGCGCGTTCCGAATATGTCTAGTTCCATGCGAGGCTTGATCCCACGAGGTACCTCAATTTCTACCAATGTTCCTCGTGGAACTCAAAGGTAAAGCATTTACAGCGATGAGAGCTGAAGCTTGTAAGCTTGAGAGGTTCTATTTCCAACAAATACCGAAATTGGGTGCCCTGGATGATAAAAGACCCATAAGAAGAAAAGGGCACGCTTTGCGAACACGGAAAGCATGTTCGGGTATGAGCTAAATATCATTCCCATTATAAAGACTGGACCAATTACGGTTGGATACCGAGGACTTTAAGACACTCAGCGCCTCCGAGGATCCAACCCGGGACTGGAAAGAATAGAGCAGGGGGATGGTTCCGTGTTTGTCTCATGGGCGTCTGAGGCAGCAGTGAGAGAGTCCGATTACGCTCGGCTGGTCTAGAAATTAATGCAACACCCAGATTGATACTCTGCAGTAGCATGTTGGACAATGGACCGCCAATTTCCAATCACGAGGGCTGAGGCTGAACTCGGCTGTCGTCTTGAAATTTTTGATAGTTTTCAACGAGTTTGATAAACAGCTTGAGCCCAGCTTGTTCAGGGGGGGGGCCTAAATAAACTTTCTCCTCACTCGTAAGCATTCAACATCGGTGAATGTTTGAAGATTTGGCTATTCTTAACCCGGGGCTCCATATCTCACTTTTCAGCTACTGGAGCCATGACTGATTCATTTGCACCAAGCCTAAGTGGCAAACGTTATGACCACTCGGTTCCTCGGTGAAGTGAAGTGTCTCGCATTACCGACTGTTAAGGACAGGGGTCTTAGACACATGACGCATTCCTCGGGCTAATGGTCATTCAAGAGTCCAAATTTAAAGATTAGATCATCCAATTAACACCATCTAGCAAACGCAGTGAAACAGAGTGAAACAAATGCAACCCTTGAGCTTGGTCCTAAAACTGTAGTAACGATCTTACCGACTCCCTTCATTTCACCCTAGAAATGTTGCACGCTGGTGAAGGGAGGTTTTTGATCCTTCATTCTTTGTGGTACCGTTTTGATTAGCTCTTTGTCTCACATCGGCTGGATAAGTGGCAGTTGGCGGTCTTGCCCATCTCCTATATAGGTAAGCTTGGACTTCGCAGGAGCACGTCCGCAACATTTGCACCATATTCAATCTCAATATATCAACCAGAAAAAGCTACTCATTATCACTATGAAAGCGACTTTTGTCCTCTCAGCCTTTTCTGTTGGCTTAGCGTTGGCGAGCCCAGTAATGGACAAAAGTCCACCGAGTTCCCTCTGGAAGCGATGCGATAATCGCGAGTATGCGCGTAATGCGGCCCGCAATGCGAAATGCGAAAACGTTAGCAATGATAACCACCAAGGAACATATTGCAACATCTTCGGGTGCGATTGCGAGTGGGGTTGTAGTGCCCCGGATGGATCTTGGCGGGTAAATTTGTGCCCCAAAAATAAAGAATCCGAGAAAGTAAGTTGAACCAAGAAGAAAGCCATCATTCCGTGACCAGTTATTGATACGTAGACTTCCAGTGCCCATAATACTTCTCATTGAGTTTGAAGTTTTGAGTGACGTTTTCTTGATCTCAAGGAAGGGCACACAGCTGGGTTCGCAAGCATGTTCTTCGTGTCTGACTTTACGGGTTCTCTCATGTAGTGGACGTTCTTTGCGAACAAGGAATAGAGATCATATTTCGAAATTGAGCATTGCATGAGTTTCCCTGATTCTCGTTTACGTAAGACGCGGTACATTGGTCTAGTATATCCTGATCCATCTGGACGTTGCTTATCAGCTGGATCAACTCTTAAATGCCACTTGAACGCAAGAGCCCAAGCAAAAGAACTCAATAGATAGCCATACAGCCATAGCATCTTACTGGAGCATATCACCTGTCTAGCTTTCTTCACTACCGCATCCACTGAGCTGCGATGAAGATCATACCCCCCGTTGCTTCTATGGTTTAGTCTGGCCCAGGGCTCTTGAAAATATTGAGGTCAAGTTTTCGAGCTACCAAGTACCTGCTAAGAAGCGTAGCCTTCACGAGGCTCCGCTTCAACTGTCAAGTCGTCTAGTGGGTCGAAACGATTTTATGCGGCGGTTGGCAAAGTCAAATCGGGCGAAGTGTAGCGATGCTATAGGGGTGGGGACTAAACCTGTGCGACAATCTTGTGGGAACCCGAGTCTTGGACCCTCATCCTCGTTCAGCAGCACGGACTTATAGCCCAGTGACTGCGCCCGTGGTTGACTCACGACCAGCAACATCGACTTACGACAAAAGATGGAGGACCAGCGGCGCTAGTATGCGAAGAAGGATTTTGACCAACTGAACCTTCTGAAGATTGAACGGAGCAAGACACCGTCTCAAGAGCTGCCCAAGCTTCCCTATCGTCGGCTCTTCAAGGAATCGGTAGTCACGTCAGCGGGGCAAGACATTGGGAAGTCTGTTACAACATTTGCCGCAGGGGCAACAGGGTTGCTCGCTGCACTGAGTTGTACTGTTATGTAAGATTGCCAAATATCAAGTGGAGAGAGATCAGGATGGAGCATGAATGGCAATTTCGTTTGGCAACTCGTTATGAGAGTGCATACATAAAGGAGTTATTTCACATGCCACTTCGGATTTTACAATCAGCCGCTATGGTACTATCCATTCTTTATTATTAAAGCTAGTGCAGAAGGAAGAAAGAAAACCGTAACAAAATGGACGTGATATACCATGAGCTTGCCATAATGGAACTCCTTGATGGGAGAGGTTCAAGACTTGACTAAGAAAGTAGACAACGCTTTGGGATATAATGTGATCATGATTTCTGGAGTAACCTATCCGACCGAACTACAGTAGGTAAATCGAATCTTAGAACATCATCATGCGAGATGCTGTCTTGGATGGGTAGATCAAAATGGTCTATAGTAGTCCATTCTACCAAAACTACTGAAACAGATTCGCCGTTGAACTCATACCTTTCGATCTGCGAAAACTAAGCGACCATTACATTCTATGTTAAATGCCGCCGTAGGCATTGACTTCCAGCGGCCCCTCCCACGCCAGAATTTGTCCTTCCGCACACCGGTCCCATCGTACTTTGGGTTGACTGGCATAGAAGTTGTCATATTTTGGTTTCATAGCTTCCCTAAGTTTTCCGATGTTGCCTTTAGGATGGAGGGTTTCCCACGGCTTTCTGCAACTGTGTTCTTTGCATGTTTTGAGTACCATCGTCAACGCGTCGAGGCGGTCAATGAGTGCCTCTAAGGGTCGACCAAAGAAACTGGGTCCATTCGTAGTTTCGGCCATCAAATTGGTAGTTTGTCCTGGGTCTCTCTAATTATTGGTAGATGCAACATTAGAATCTAATACCAAACTTAAGGCCTGTGCATTTGATCGACATACCTTCATGTCATAAAGCTCTCTTTCGTGAGAACACCAAACTGAATAATAAAAACCATAGTCTTTTCCGGAAATCCTCAGACCTTTGTATGTGACATTATGGTTGATTACGGGATTGCCGTCGGCATCGTAGCTATAGCGGCCCTCACCACCGGCGACTCCCCAGTACTCAATATTGATGTGTTCGAAAGGTATTTTAGGCTCTTTGCTTAATTCGATCGGGGCACCGTCAAACTCGTGACCACAAATTGGTAGTCCTGCCATTTGGAGGATGGTCGGTGCCAAATCTGTGTGCGACGTTGGAAAATTGCGTCTGACGCCGGCCGGAATACCTGGACCCCGAATGATGAGTGGCACTTTGATGTCTGTTTCAAGACCACAAGCCTTGCCTGGAGGAAGCCGATGTTGACTAATGTGGAATCCATTATCCGAGGAGTAGATAATGTAGGTGTTATCAAGCTCGCCCGCACGTTCGAGCTTTTTAACAATGCCTTCCACCATCTCGTCCACTGACTGCAAGGATCTCAATCTTAGGCGCTGAAACTCATCGTTATACTCGATATCGTCGTCGGTGAGCTGATTGAGCCTTGATATCCAATTGACGCTGTGTGGAATATCGGGATTGAAGTTTGCCGTGCGTGGAATCCTGTAATCTTTGAAGAGTTCCCGGTGGCGCTCCGCTGGGACAGGAGGAGGGAATTCTGGTCGTGGGCCTTCAATGATGGTCTCTGTGTGAGGGGCGATAGGTGCAACAGTCAGGAAAAATGGTTTATCGTCGTCAAGGCCTTCATCCATGAATTCGTAGATTGTTTCTGCCAAGAAATCTGTAGAATAGGTGTTGGGTCGATTAACCGGAGGTTGGCCATTCCTCGTGCTGGTGACATTGTTGTACTGGTACGTGTAAGGATCAAGTAGAAACTCTGCTTGTGTAAATCCTTTGATGTACGGTTGATTGTAGTTTGTGACGTTCTGAAAATTGTAAAGCTTGCCAGCGTAATATGTATTGTATCCTGCCTGTTGCATCCAATACGCGAGGTGCTTGTCATTGTATCCCTCTTGAATGAACTTTGGGTACCCGCCGTAAGGAGGAGCAACGTCCGTGACATTCGTGTTGTGGGCAGCCTGCCCTGTCCATAGGCTGACTCTGCTCGGGCAACAGATGGCGACTTCGTTGATAAGAATAAGAATAATGCCTTAGCGCTACAACTCGTGGTAGAGTAATACTCACTTGTGCAATAATGGCTATCAAAGGTTGTTCCTTGGTCCACGACATACTTGGTCAAGAGCGGCATATGCTCAACCGATTCCATGTGCGCATCTTGGTCGTCAGTAAGGACAAAAATAATGTTTGGTCTGCTACTCCCAGACACAGTGGTTCCAAAAGCCGCCAGAGAGGCTAGAACATGAACTGGTTTCATTTTTTAAGGAGCAGAGAGTCGAAGGGATGAAAGACGGTAGTTACTTGATGATATTCACAAACTTGAACTGAACGACTCGGACTTTGGGCGGTAGTCACAGGCATTTATAGGTGTGATGTGCGATTCCAGGCATTTTCACCTCCCGAGGGCTTACAAAATCTGGAGAGTTGTTTTCCGATTAGTAAGATAGCAAAAGTGTTAATAGAACTCATTGAAACCAATAAAAAACGAGATCTACAACTGTCGTGGTCATGGCTCCTTTGATGTTGCCCAAATTGACCTTGTAAGGTAATACCCCTGCAGACACATCCTGGGACGGAAGCTGACTTTGGCATGCCGAGGCCGCTAGTTGTAGGCTGTGCGGTGACGATCATGCTATAACTCTTTGAGGCCCGACCATTTCCGTGGGACATTTCTCACACCATCGAGCTCTCCTGGAGCTAGGCCTCCTTGTAAGCCAAATCTCGCTTTCATGCCAGAACGTGCGCCTCATGTGCGCTATTTGGCTACGTTTCAAAGAACATCAACGAGTAGACCTCCTCTGGTCTCCGGCCGATCGCCCGTCATTAGCCTCGGTGATTTTGCCTTCTACCCACAACAAATGAAAGATGGTCCGTTTATGGCGCCCCATTTGGATCATTTCATACTTCGTCATTTTCCCATGATCATAGAATATGTAACGGGAAATCGGAAAATTTTTCTAATTTCAGCTCTTCTACACCTGCGCTCTGGATCATTGAACTCGAAACCTGGGAAGTGGAAACCGAGTTTAGCGATGTAGCTGGCCTGAACATCCAACAACAAACCCCCAGCACCACCATGGCCCGCCCTGTGCGGTGCGCCATGCAAATACTCCCAAACACCGGTGTATGTGCGAATCACAAAGCAAGGCTTCAGGCTGATGTCGCTCGCGCCCATCATGCGGCTAGTGTTAAACTTGCGGTAAATCTTGTGCTCGGCTGGCGCTGGCCTTTGCCACGCATACGAAGAGTAGTGTTGGCAAAAGGGCCGTGGGTGATGAAGCCGTCTTCGCCGCTGCCATTGCCACCAAAGGCGTCTTCGCGGAAGAGGTCGGACTTGGAGATGTCGGTAAGGTTAGAGTCAGCGGTCTCGTCCTAGTAGCAACAAAGGTCAGTTATGAGCCAGTTAATCTCTGTTGGTCACTCACGGCATGGGTCCGGTGTAGCCACACTCGTCTCGGATCACGTTTGCATGCAAGACAAGGTTGTATCGGTGCCCGTGGCAGAAAGTGGCCCTAGAACATCACGTCAGTAAGTCGCTTTGCCGACGAGTTGAAGCGACTTACGACATCGTGAACAGCATGAGCGTTGAGAATGTGGTTGTACTGCAGCTCATCCCATCGACTGACAGCTCTCGGAATGCCAGCCTTTGCAGGCGCAGCCATCAGGCAAAGCTCAGCATCAATGTAAGCCGATTGCTCCGTTTGCGTCAACATGCCCCTTTCCAATTGTTAGCTTGCTTCAGTGATGAAACAGCCATAACTTACCATGGCTTGCGTTGAATCCTCGTCTTACATGCTCCGGTACTATTACCAGCCTAACCAACCACCAACGCTGGTGCAAGAAGCAAAATTGAGAAAAACAATTGGAATCGGCCCATGATGAAAGACAAAGCAAAAGTGAGAAAACAGCTTGTAACGGAAGAATAAGAATAAAGTTATGGAGCTTTGGGCCTGAGAAGAGGCAGAGTAAAGAGCTAGTTGGGGGGCTTTTTATTTTAAACTCAAAAGTAAATATGCCGACGCTCGTGTTAAGATGTGACTCGGCACTTGGGTGGTGGTGTCGTGTCCCACGGCTTCCCGAGAGGGTCGTATCTTGGCATGGCACTGCACGGCTAGCGGGCCATTATTCCAAAAACACGTTCTTCTCCACGAGGTTTCGGGCACACCAACCATTCTGTAGCTTAAAGTGGAGCATGCTTTTTCGCCTCTCGTGGTGACGGAATGAGGATGTTTCCACGTGCGGCATGGGGAGATCCGTGGCTGGCCCGAGGATCGCGGATCTCGACACCACGAGACGCTGTGCGACGGAGAGAATACACGCGGAGAAGGGGGAACAAACAGGAAAACGGAAGTGAATAGATTGTCAATCCTTGGCTGTACTGAAACATGTTTGACGGTAAAGGTAGATAAGATGGCTTACCTGGGTGGTGTGAGGCAGGTATAACTTGGCACGGATGGCTTCCTAGGCTTGACGGCCGACTTTAGATCATTCCAATTTTGTGCAATGACTTCTACAAATTGACTCGAAAACGATTCCCACTTGCTGATCTTTGCAGTATCTTACGAAAACGTCTCGTCTCGTGATTCAACCCTCAACTATTGTCCTCAAGTTCCTAGCAGGCCGATTGGCTCCACGTGATTGTTTAGCTTGGAATTTCCTTTGACGCTTTTTGACGCAGGCAGAAGCGCGGTCCGGCCTTGCGTGGTCCCCTTGTCGCAAATGACTCGGCGCTGAAGATTTTGTGACTCGTCCCGATTCCACTCCGCGAGGTGCCGGCAGGTATTGATCAATCCCTGTCGGCGCTCCTCTGTTGTTCCTCGAACTCTTATATGTAAACCTTTTTCTTCTTCTTACATGTTGCAGTAATGATGCTAGAATTCCTGGCTTTTTCTTTGCTTCCTCCTGATGAATTCTGTGCTTGTCGTCAAGTGTATAGTCGCAAAATGCTTCGAAATCTGTCCAGACCTTCACCTGGATGCCCATCCGGCGGGCATCAAGCAAGTCCACAATGTTCACCCAGGTTGCCTTAAGCATCTTCTTGCATTCATCTATCGTCTCGCTTGGAATTAAACCCACCTCGCGACACAAATCTTGGTAGCCTCCAAGGAGCTGCGCTGGCGTAAGGTCACCGTTGGGCTGCTTGACACAGCCAGGCTGTTGTTGTGAAAAATATGTCTGGGTAAGCTCTTCCCGGATGGCTATTGTGCGTTCTTGTCGGTATTGCTGTGATCCGGGCACCCAGTTCTGACTTGAAGCGAGGCGAGCAAACTCGTCTTCAAACGGCACGCCTTCTTCCCGCTTGAAGCCCTTGAAGTTGTCGAAATGTGATTGTGACAACGGAAACGGTACATCCCTATGCTCTGCTTCTTCTACCTTGATCTGTGGCTTCCACGACGGAGGGGGCATTTCCTGTTTGGTCTCTATCACGTCCACCAAGAATGTCCGGGACGATGATGTGTTTGGCGCATCGTACTCAGAATTCGAGTCGTCCGATATCTCAATGACGGATGGTGATCGTCGAAAGCGCGCCTCTTCGTCCGAGTCCAAGGCGTTGGGTTGCGTTTCCTGTGGTGGAGCAGGCTCGTCATCTTCCGACTCTTCTATTTCCTCCAAGTTGATTTGTGAAGATGGGAATGGAACATATTGGCTGGGCACAGGTTCAACGCCTGTTTGAAGGTGCTGTGACGAAGGGAAGGGCGGGATTTCATCCTCTGATTCCTCCGCGAGCTCGTCGATGTGCAGCTGGGACGAGACAAAGATGCCATCTTTGAGCACGCCTGTCGACATTTCGCAGCCAAACACCGGACACTAATGAATCCAAGGTCAGGATCAAGTGTTCTTTAGTAGAGATCGAAGAGTGACGTCGATCCGAAAAGCTATTACGTTCGTGAGGTCATGAGCTCGAACTCCCGAAATGGTGGGGAGTTCCCACTGCGGGAGCTAACATTCGGGGACTTTTCAACACATAGCGGCAGCGCGTCGCGTTCGCGTCCCACCCTGCTGGGCTCCATCGCTCCGGACCTAAGTGAGTCTGCCTTGTGCCCTTCTATCTCCGAAACACACACCCCGCGCAAGTGCCATCTCATCCCCCTCATTATCCGCCGCGAAAAACGCCGCTGTCGAGAATGGCGCGCTAAAAAACAGATCTCCCATAATCTTCGCTCGAGAAGAAGAAATTCAACCGGCACACCACATTTCCAAACTCATCCACCTCGGTGCCGTCGTCCTGGCGGACGTAGTTCCGCAGCGTGACTTTGATGGTGACGGATTGCGAAGCATCGACACCTTTCCAGGTCAGATCGATAGTGGTGTTGCCAAAGCCCAGAGAGGAGAACCGCCGCCGTATCCGATCGAAAAGATCAATCATAGCTTCTGACACGTGTTGATTCGGCGAGCCAGTGTAGTCGTAACTGGGCTGGCCGACGGACGTCTTGCAGGGACCGGGTGGGAAACGTGCGGCCCAGAGAAAGTCTTATGATGGATCAAAGACCCAGAACATCTCGGAGCCTTGGTCGAAGCAGACCTCGATTGTGTCGTTTTTACCTAGTAAAACAAGGTTCGTAGACACCTCGTCTACGCGAAACAGTGGTTTGCATTGCCCTTCATCATTTTTGGGGCTTGAAAACCTCATGATCAAATCCTTGCACGATTCGGCGATGCGCTGACGCAGCTTGCCTCCCTGCTGAATCAAGCATGAACAGTGTCAGCCCTAGAGTTGCGTGCCGGCATAACTGTCAGAAGTGAAACGAAAGCCTTGACCTGAGAGTTGCGGCCGTGAGCTGACAAGAACGACTGATCAGGCAGGCTAGTTTGTTTCAAGCTTATTATGAAGCTGGGTTGGCAGTCGTTTGCTACGAGATTGTTCACTCGCTTTTCTTGTTTTTCTTAGCCACAATGATCAAGTTCCTCGGGGACACCTTCGCATCGAGAATAGGGAAAACATCGACGTTGTCCAGCCCTTACTAGACGAGGTACCAGTACCGATCCAGGGCAATCACGCTCTCCACCACCTTGCAACAAAGAATGCTGAGCGTCCAGAGTATTTGGGGGGTGCTGATCTAGCCCAGCCATTCGGCGCTGATATGGTGCCATCTTGTTCCGCGATGCTGTTGATAAGATCATGCTGCGCAAGCCAGTGATCGGACCATGACGACCGCCAGTCAGTCCATTCCTGCGGCAACTTATCCAAAGGCTCCATAGATCAGGGCATCGTTAACGTGGATCCCTCTCGTGAGGTGACGGACAAGTCGGGCTGTCGACAAAGTTGCACAGGTCGTCGGTGTACTTCACCAGGTTTGTGTAAGAACTTGGCAAGGCCAACATGGCAACTCTCTGCTGCTAGGATCGATGCAGAGGGTTCTATCTGAGTAGATTGGTGTCATGTCTTGAGTGCTGTAGAAGGTTTTCATCAAGTAAAATGCGCGCCACGATTTGTTCGCGATGGTCGAAAGTTGGGTCAGTTGTAGCAGAAGTGGTTACCCTAGAGCCAGTGATGACCTCCAGCTACGTAAAACATGACTCTGACACTTATCCTAAGACTTGAGAACTTCGGGTAGAGCAAGCCCAAAGATTAACCTGGCTGACTAAAAGCTACATAGCTATCTTTATCCTTTATCTTCGAATTTCTCGTTCATCCAAGGCACATTGTCCCCATATTTGAACAAATGAATGCGTTGTTTATGTTGCGAGTGACAACCACACTAAACTCACAAAACACGGGCACCAGCTCAAGATATTACCATAATGACGAGGATTAAAAGAATATATAGGGTGCTTTTCAAATTCTAATACAAACCTATGTTACAAGTTTCACCGGGCAACTAATGATTCCCAATTCTGGCATTCTGGAGTACTCCAAATCTCCATCTAACTCGAAATCTTGGGTGTTCCGCAGGATGACACGGATTGCGACAGTCAGCGCTCTGGAGAATATGAGTCAGCTGCAAGTAGATGAGTGAGAGTGGTGACATACATTCTTGCAAGCGGCATTCCGGCGCATCGATGTCTACCACGACCAAAGGCCATGTGCGCAGCAATGTTTGGTCTATGGAGAATAAACTCGTCAGGCCTCTCAAACACCTCGCTATCACGGTTGGCAGCTGAATAGCACAACGTGATTGGCTCTTTTGGATGTATCGTTTCGCCGTGGAGATGAACGTCCTTTGACGTTGTCCTTGCGAAGCCTCGGTACGGGCTATATAACCGAAGGAACTCTTCAATTGCTGCTGGTATCAAGGATGGCTCTGCTCTGAGTCTGTTTTGGAGTTCCTTGTCTTTGGAGAGATGGTGACAGACAGAACCTATGAGGATCGGAGGCGCGACCACACCCACAACAAGCGATTGGCGGAGGCAGCCGCTGGATGATTATTAGACACAGACAGCAAGTGATGTGAACACGCTTGGGGAATACTCACATCAAATGTTCGTCGCTTAAAGGGTTGCCTGAAGCATCTCTCTCCAACAGCAGTGAAGACGCAGGATCATCCTCCGCCGCTCTGGGATGAGCCTTTCTGTCCTCCAGCAACTCCTTCGCAATGGCGTACATCTTGTTTGAGTTTGCTGTGACAACCTCCGCATCCTGTTTCCTCCATGCATTCAGCCACGTTGCAGCAGTGACAGCGAGCTTGGGCGCGACTTCAGGGTCCAGGTTTAACCACTCTGCTTCCATTCTGGCGACAAAGTTGGCGGCGAATTCTGCGCTGATGTCTCCATACCCACGGGTTAGCAATGGCGCCAGTTCTGCTTTTGCATGTGCTTCAAGTGGCTCTTTCAGCCGGGTCAGTCTTGTCGGCTTCAAAGTCCGTTCCAGCGCAGTCCGGAAAGGTGTATGCGCAGGCGCATCAAAGTTAAGAGGTGGACGCCGGATGCCCCGCGGATCACTGGGTACAACAGCCTTGACGCTGGAAATGTACGTCTCCGAGTCCATGGCTGCTCTCTTGACGTCTTCGTAGCGGGTCATTAGCCAGTATCCGCCGTATTGGTTGGTATGAATAAGGGGACATTGTTTGCGTAGATAGCGATACTCTTCGTAAATTTTGGCTGGGTCGTTGCTGATGACTGCGGCAGACTTGTCAATGTCGAAGGGTGCTTTGTGCATGACAGGGCATTTCTCAATGGCTGATGGGGCCATAGTGAGGGCCGCACTCGAAAAAACAAGAATGAATCGAGGGCTTGAGACACTCAAACTGATGTGACGTGCAGCAAATGAACCTGTGCGTTTGACCAATGTAGAAAGAGAAGCGAAGAACATGGCCATCTGTCCATACTCCCGTTGCATATACCTGAAAAGTCTCGGAACCGACACGGAGAATCCATGGTAGCGACTTTCAGAGGATGGATATTCCCTCCGGATCATCGAAATGCCATGCAAACGATCCGGGGGCATGTGTTCTACCATGTGGGAAAAGCGGAGGTGGCATTGTGGGAAAAGATGTGGGAAATATCCACTAGACCCAACCCAACACCAAGAAAATTAGCCCCCCTTCCCCAGAGTTTCGTTCTTCTCTTGCTCTCCACAAACCTGGGGAAGGACTTTGGGAGGCTTCTCCGACCATGAAGTCCGGGGAGCTGGGCGTTGCTGAATTGAAGATAAACTTCTGAATCCTGCCCCTTCTTTTTGGCTTGCATCGAGACAAGAAGGTGTCCTTCCTTACCTCCGACGTTGTAACCCCAGCAGAGATCTTCAACACTACCTTCCAATTGCAGGATGAGTCGAGCAGCCCGCTTCGAAAAGGCGGACATTGATCCCGAGCACCTCGAGGTCATCCAGAATGATACTGCTCGCCTACAGCAGACGCACTATGAGCCTCAGAGTGAGGCGGAGAGGGTTCTCAACAAGCGAGTCAACCTGAAGCTGGACCTCATCGTTGTGTCTCTCTTGGCTGTCGAGTTCATTGTTAGCATATCCACCTGTCCATTCTCTCCAAAGCTAACTTGGTCAGTTCTGTGGCATTGACAAGACGAACGTCGGCTTCGTCGCAACCAGCTCCTTCCCTGAAGATGCCAACCTAGCACCAGATGACATCCCAAACTCCCTCTCCCTGTTCTCTGCCACTTATGTCCCCCTACAGCCCTTCATGGTCATCCTCGCCCGTCGCGTGGGCGTAAAGTACTTTCTTGGTTGCCAGCTTCTCCTATGGGGCGGTCTCTGCATGTGCCACGCCGCCATCAGAGGCAGCGGAACCCTGATTGCCCTTCGTCTTCTCATCGGTGCTGCTGAGGCCGGCTTTACCCAGATTGGCATGTATTTCATGTCCACGCTCTACCCAAAGTATGACCTTGGCTTTAGGGTCGGCATGTTCACGGGTATGTACTCGGTCGCGGGTGCTTTTGCTGGCGTCCTTGCCTATGGACTTTTGAGGGTGAACTCTAGTACATTCAATGGTTGGCAGATTGTCTTCCTCGTAGAGGGTGGCATTACTGTCTTCCTTGGCATCATCACTTTTTTCGTCCTACCTAAGAATCTGTCCACTGCATGGTTCCTTACCCCAGAGGAGCGCGCTCATGCCGTTGGACGACTGGAAATTGACCTAGCGGGCACACAAGAAGAAGCAGATATTGGTAGCACCTCTGTAGTCAAGCGCGACTTTATTGATGTCGCCAAGGACTGGAAGAAGCTCATGGTTGTTATCTGCAACATGACCACCGTCCTTCCCGTAACGGCTTTTACGACATTCCTCCCCCTGATTGTGCAAGGCATGGGATACAGGGGTATCAAAGCCACCTTGATGAGTGTTTCCCCATTCGTTGCGTAAGTTGTATTACCCCATGGTGTACATCCCGAGTTGACAAACCCCAGTGGCGTTGCTGGTTTGCTTATTATTGTGTGGTCTAGCGACCGCAGAAAGGAAAGATCTTTCCATACTGTTGGCGGCGTTTGTCTCGGCATCATAGGATGCGTTGTCATGGCTACCTCTACAAACACCCAACTTCGTTACGGCTTTGCCCATGTGTGTATGGCTGGTGTGTTTGTTGGTGGACCGCTCCTCGCTGTGTTGCTTGCTGGTAACACACCCTGGAAGGGCACCCGAAGTGTCATGATGGGTGTTAATGGATGGTCGAATATTGCCGGCGTCATTGCTGGACAGATCTTCAAGTCGAAATATGCTCCCAGATGTGAGTCTTCCCTTCGATGGTCAATTGTGCTGCAGACATACTGACTCTTTGATAGACGAGGTTCCTCTGATCATCACTATCATAATCATGGCCTGTGGTATATGTGGGCTTGTCTTCATCAAGTTCATGTACAGACTCGAGAATAAGAAGCGAGCTAGGGAGATTGCAAACTGGGACGACGCAGACTTTACTGCCGAGGCTGCATCAACGGAGAGGAGAGGTGACCAGAGGCGCACATTTGTGTACGGGTCGTAAGGCCTGGCCTGTTGAGAAGGATCGGGTTGTCGACCATAACGACTTACCTAGCCAAATGAGCTCAATGATGTGTACATTCGTCGGCATTCAAAACTATTTGAAGATTCGCCACTGTAACTATGCATTCGTGCCATCTGTCACAGTTTGAGGTTGGACAAAGGCATCAACATAATGGCACCAGCTTCCACGTGTCTTTGGCTGTGGCTGGGTGGCGAGAAGAATTCCAGATCACACGAGTCATTCCTTTCAAGATGACCTTCATAGGATCTTGCCCACTGCTTGAGACGTGCAAAGAAAGTTTACTTCGTTCTCAGCCGCGAATCCTTAGCGCACATCGCTTGTCTCGTGGACATATCATGACGGTAACCGTTGGAATGACCCAGAGTCTCGGGATCCCAGTCTGAGTCCACGCTCACCCAGCTCGAGTGGAATCAAGCCCAGCAACAAACCCACCGAGTTCGATGTCCAATAGGTGAACCCTCATTGGACTATCCCACCAAGACCAGGTACGTCGCCCATCTCAAAAGGGACAGGCGAATGTAGGAAAGCAACCCCTGCTGTCCACTAGCGTCGACCGCCCCACCACGAGATGACGGTCTCCGGCAATGGGTACCGGTAATAGTATTAAACTGGTTTGCGGGGTTTGCGGGGAAGCTTTCTCCCCATTGATGGAGACTCCAGAGATGTGGGAAACAACGGGAAATGCGACAGAGCGACATGTCTGATGCGTCAAGTACTGTCGTGTTTGAGTGTGGCTATTGTCAGCGCAAGTTTAGAAAGAAGGAGCATCTCAGGGTAAGAATCCCCCGGTTATTGAGTGATGATTTATGTTGACCACAGTCTAGAGACACGAAAGAGCCCGTAAGCTTTTCTAGTCGATTAGAGCAGCAAACATTTGCGAAACTTGCATTCCGTGCTTGCCTCAGTCTAACCAGCAACTTCATTCAGATACTGGCAGCAAACCCTTCAAGTGTACAATCTGCCATCGAAGCTTCTCCCGTGGCGACGTCCTCACTAGACATGTGCGAGGCCACAAGGAAAGACAGACGCAGGATCAATCCAGCTGCGCAGCAAGCCAGGGCTCGTTGGAGACCTTCCCCACCACTGTGCCGAATGTCTCGTCTCAGGCAATTGAAGTCGACGTAGGCCCTGCTTCTGTCAACAGTCAAACGGATGACGGTATGAACCAAGTCCTCCTACCTTCAGTGGTGAGACCAGAGGGGCAGGTTGTGCCGCACGATGCAGCTTCGTCTCTGTTGTGGCCTGACTCGGAAGATTTGTTCCAAAGTCTCATCAATGGGACCGGAACGTCTTGGGACCAGACCCTTCCGGCTACCTTTGAGGCGGGATATGTCAACAATGAGGTGCCTCAAACATTGCGCAGTGCTAGGGATGAGGCACAAGACGAAGAGTTGGCAGCTGCTGAAGATAGTCATAGAGCTGTGGTCACGATCAATGGGCTTTTGACCAACACGGTAAGTCTATTCAATGGCAACTATGGTGCCTTTCACTGATGTGGCGCTCCTTGCAGCTATTCAACGTAACATCTCATGTTGAGCTGTCCAGTCTCACACCACGCTTCCTCGACAGCAGTCTACACATGTTCTTCACTAAGTTTGTCCCTATCATGCCGCTCATACATCGACCTACATTCGTCTATCGAGACTTCTCAGCACCCCTACTTTTAAATGCCATTGCACTCGGTTCCTTGTTTTTCCCATCTGAAGACGCGACAGCTAAGGTGAGCTGGTTTTGCTCTGACTCATCAAAGTCTCCAAACCTAACAAGAAACATCAGGGAGAAGCCCTGTGGAGGTTGGCGTATACCGCAATTGCTACGGCATGGTCCGAGATGATCGGCCATCGAGGAGAATACGACACCTGCTGTGGTGTGGAATTAGTCTTGACGGCGCTTCTGAGTCAAACTTATGCTGCTTTATCGAAGGTGAATGAGTTTTATCCTTCCTAATAAGTCAATGACTAAATCAGGCGAACAGAGCCGAACATTGCGAATGACAAGTCAAACGTTCTACGGCCTAATTTTACACTGGGCCCAATACTGCGGCATGTACGACGTGGATCCTCACCAGGTCCCTATTCCAGCACTCGGGGACCCCATTGAGACAAAAATGTACGCTTGGAAAACGTGGGCAGCAAGAGAGACACAGCTACGGACACTGCTCGGCCTTTGCGTCATTGACGGAATCGTGTCGCAATTCAGCGGCAACCCTGTCAACACTTGGTCAGAAACACATTCACTGCCATTATCAGCTGATGAGAATGCATTTGGCGCTGAGACAGTCGATAAATGGATTCGCGTCATGCGGGCAACGAGAGAAGGAAGTGCTAGGAAGGCAAGCGTACGCTTTTACGATCTTCGACATTCTTTGTTTTCCAACGATACCGACGTCCACCACGCCTTCTTTATTCCTCGTCTGTTCGACATCAAGATCCTGTTGGAAGTTCTTGCAGCCCAAAATACAGATTTCGAACGAACAGATCGAGGACCTGCCGGTACACAACGGAAACTCGGTGCCATGCGGGCATTGGTAGTGCTTCGCCAGCATCTTGCACGGGACACAACTCTCACACCAGCGGATAGGTCCATCGCCCTCTTGCGGTGGCACGCAGTCTGTCTCGACCTAGTAGTCAGTACAGCACAAGGCGCGCGAAGGATGTGCTCTCACTATGACATCCCTCAGCATATCTTCGGTGGACGAAAGCGATTAGAGCCACGGAAAATTGACCCTGAAGGTTGGACACGAGCGTTCTCCGCCCGCAAATGTCTCCTTCACGCTCTAGAGATACAAAAGTACGCGTTCCAAGTTCCCCTCGGTGTCATTCATGACACGTGTCTGCCTGGATCTCTCTTCGCTGCCGCGACCACGTACAGCTCCTTCGTTCTTCCTGGAATCACAAAGATCCTTGTTCCTGCTACTGTGGACTGGGAGATTATCATTTTGCATGGCCTGGGCCACGTTGTGGAGACGGTTGCGTCAACACCGTCAGAGAGCACAGGGGATACACTGCGGTTCTTACAGAGTGTTGGGGACCCCGAGGCAGGAGGATGGGAGGCGAGGAATTTACTCTATGAGCTGAGTTCAATACGTATTCTGTTGCATAGTTTGTCGCAACATTGGGGTGTTACGCAAGAGATGGAAGAAGTGGTCGGTGCTTGGGAAGCCCGCTGTAATTGATACATAAAATATGCTACTCCTACCTTGAGTCATTCAACCATTAATGTCTACTTGCACTTTATGAAGCTCCATCGGGTAAGACTTCATCAATGATGAACTTGATGCCCTCCGCCCGGTAGTTGTCCTCCTCAATCCAGGAGCCATATCCGTTCAGAACGATGCTTAGCCCCTCCTTACCGTACTGGGGCCATTTCGGAAGTCCTAATTGAAAAGTATCAGACATAAGCATCTCAAAGACTAGATCAGCAAGAACTTACCAACCGGCCCCGTGCTAGGATCCAAATCATGCACAAAGCTAATCCAAGCCGACGACACCTCATATGCGAAGTTAACGTCCCATGGATGATCAGTCAACGGATTCGAAAAGACATATCGTTTTTCGAAGCCCGTCGAAATGCCTCGAGAAACGTCCGAGGAGTTCCATGGTAGGTGGTTGAACCGGTATCTGTAGACTGGCACGCCGTCGCTGGCCAAACTTTGTGCAATCATGCGAGCTGGTCCGACCTGCACAATGTCACCGAAGACGGAGCAGGCCAGTTTGTCGAACTCGCCATTGGTGATCGAAATATATCCCGTGTTATAGGGACAGCCCAATCTGGGATCAGTGGGGTAGAGTTCGAGAAGTGCTGAGACTGTCTTATTTGGCAATGGACGAGGACGGGCAAATCCCTCACGAACCGCGTCGGCGACATCTTGGACAGTCTTGGTTCCCTTCGGAGCGGAAGTGGTACCCTCATCCGTGTTTGCTATTCTGTGTCAATATCCGCAGCTTCCAATTACTTGAACGCTACTTACATCCAACAATAGTGGCCACCTTCACATACTCTCCTTTGGCCAGAGCTGTCTGGATTGATGTTCGGCTAAAGTCTCCATCAATTGACTGTCCAGTATCCGGCCCGGACTTGGCTTTGAACACATCAAGCGGAAGCTGCCGGATGCACTCCACCTTCTCTTCCGCAGTACCATTCACAAAATCGGAACATTCCGTTTCCGTCAGCAGCGAGTCAAAGGTGCTCTGAAATACTTCCGTGTCTGGAGGCGTCAACGGGAATGCGCCGCCGCTCTGGAGGATCGCACCGCGGAAGAGACCGTCGTCGCGACCACCGTAGGCCATCATGTGAGAATACGTAGACACAGCGCCCGCCCTGGCAAAATCAGCATTGGGTTTGTCCACAGAGACTGGTTCATATACGATTGTCCTGAAAGAATGATCTTCTTTGGGTCGCCTCCGAAAGCACCTATATTATCCTGCAGCCAATGCAGCGCAAGTCGTTGGTCCAACATTCCGAGGTTGAGCAGTCCAAGTTCTTCCATTTCCTTTCCATTCAAGAAGCCGAATGGGCCGACTCTGTAGTTCTGCCAAAGAGGTCAGTACAGGCAATCGCCAATCATGCCTAAGCAATAGGAAACTTACAGGAGCTACAACAATAATTGGTTTGCCAATCTCGTGAGAGATGCGGACCATGGCGGTTGCATCAGTCTCTGGGTTGGCCTGTATGTATATGTAAGAGAGTGAATTTTGAACTGCTGCAAAGACAACTTACACTGTCGCCGCCCGTCAGGCCCCCGCCGTATAAATACACCAGTACGGGCAAAGTCGTATTGTTCTTGCCAGCGCCGAGCGGTCGCCATAAATTAAGGGTTAAACAGTCCTCGCTGGACTCGACACCTCCTCTTTTCGTGGCACATGCAGGGCCAAATTTATTGGCTTGAAGAGTCCCAAACCCTTCCTTCAGTGGCACAGCGTGTGCCAACCGCAAGTCTCCCACAGGTGCTTCCGCAAATGGAATGCCCAGGAACTTCTGGACACCACTGGCCTCATCGGCAACGCCAACCACGGTGCCGTTGGTGGTGACGACAGTGCTCAAGCGTGCGCCAGCGCAAGACGCTCCAAGAGCAAAGACTGTGAGACCCAGGAGCGAATTGCGCAACATTGTTTCTACTTGTCATATGGAAATGAGTAAACAAAACAATCTACTCCATTGATCGGAGGGGCGTCTATAAATTGATCGTGCGGGAAAAAATATTAGCCACAAAAAGATTGCGAAACTTGGCTCAGATGCATTTGGCAGTAGTTGCTGATATGAGGAGTCACCAAGGTGTGATCATCGATAATCAGCGGCTCCCCAATTTCCCACCATGCCGCTTTGCCACATGTGGGAAACGGATGGGTTTGCACAGCGGTAGTTGTTCGCACTCGGCTCGTGTACGCTACAGTGCTGGTGCATTATAATGAAGCAGGTCCATAAGAATACACACATATAAGAATATGTATAGATATAGTCATATAAAGCCACGATTTTCTTACTTTTACTATATAAATATAGAATATATGGATGCTGGAAATATTCCCAGGGTTTTTGCTTATTAATATATATAATGGCTATCGATAAGTAGTCTTATCTAGTCTTGAAGTGACTACCCTATACAAGCTCTCCAAGTTTTTTATAGTTTTTATAGTATTAAGATTCAATTTATTTTAACTATTTTCAAAGAAATAAAACGCGCAAAGTATTTCCCTATATACAGTGTACATAGGTATAGGATTTTATATTATTATTGTGTTAATATAATACTTATTTCGCGTATCTGAATGATGACGCGTTGTATTTGTTGATGTGGAAAGGATATTTTGCCCCGTGAGCCATGGGAAGGTCCTCCCTATAGGAACCTTTGGCCTGGAATCGCCGATCTTGATATAGACCTGCTTTACTGTAGTTGCATGCATGAATCGTCTTTCAAATAATATGATACGCGCTTGTTTTACGCTGGCTGAATTGGGTGGGTCACAATCTGCGCTACATAACACGCATAGTCTCATTGAAATCGAATCTCCATGACCGCAGGAAGAATCCCGAGCGTATCCGATATGTTCCTGCCAGACCAAGTCCCTACCTACCTAGGGGAACCTGGCTGCATGAAAATATTCAGGTTTCCGGCTTGATCAGGAGTCTTGTCTCTATCTAGAGCTGCACACAAACAGATTCGTGTGATGTAGGCTTTCTAGATGTATCAGAGAAACCTGCGTGTACGAAGATACCCGAAACAGAGAGCCGGGCCTGCCAAGCATGGCACAAAGAATGAAAGAAGAAAAACGAAGAAGCTGAAGGAGCGGAATCCCTTGCGCCCGCTTGTGGAACTCGAAATTTATCTTTTGCATGAAAAGGCTTCGTCATTTGCGTGGGAGATGGGGACACGCTCTCTACTGCCCTTTGCCTGGTGTGCCTGATACTTTGTCATAGTCTTTGTTTGCACGGCGCATCATATTTCTCGTTTACGACACGTGAATTCACGTTCAAGCAAATATTTACCTAAGCACGTGCCTGTACTTCTCTCTGTGCAACACTGTTGCAAACGCCCCCGCACCTTTGGCAACATCAACACATCCCAACGACTGCGCGCGAACCCACCGCATCTTTGGCAACATCAACGAATCCCAACGACTACGCGTGAACCCCACCAGTGTGACCAGCGATATAAACACAGCAATGGGGGACATGGACGAAACCTCTCACGAGTTGGGCAGCCCCAGGCTCCCACAGGGTGACCTGACTGTCCCAGCGAGTCGCTTCAAGCGTCTTGCCGAAGCCGTCGAAGCCGCCGAAGTCCCTCTGCGCCAGGTCGGGCGTGCCAAAGATCCAATCCAAGCGTTCAATCAATGTACATTCCTCTCCATCCTCCTATCCCTTTCCCTGGCGAGTCAAGTTTTTCCTGACACACTCACCAGTGGATGACCAGCAGAAAGAGCTTGTCATGAAGCAGCTCCTCCAAAACTTTGGTAGATTTTTCTGCCAAGGTGGCGCCAACTTGGCTCCGGTAGACATGGAGTACTACTCGAAAGTCGGCCTGCCAGATACCGAGAGATCTTTGATGCGCGGCGCACAACTCTCCACGGGCTCCCAGATCGAGATCGAGCATGGTGACGGGGACAAGGTCGACGATACGGGCAGGCCGACGAAACACAAATCCGAAGGAGAAGACAGGACTATGCATGGACACAGCTGCTGGCCGCGTCCTCCACCAACCACTGCCAGTGGTTCCCGGCCAGTGCTCATGGATGACAGCGGCCGCGTTGATCTACGACACGATGCCCACGACCTTCGCAAACACTTCACATCGCGATGGGCTGTGATGGACCAACCCTGCTACGTACCCCGGACAAGAGCCGCCATCTGGTGGGATGACAACGATTTCTACCTCAAAGTCAACGGCGAGCACGCTGGCCTCTGCGTTGACAAGTATTCTCGCTGGGAGCCTCGCCCAGAGGGCGAAACAAAAGTATGCCTCGTGGACCTTATTTCCTCGCCGCTGCTGCTGTACCGAATCGTGGCCAGCTTCGCCGCCCCGCCGTGCACCGATAACGATCACTACAAGGTATGCTGGTCCTTTGTACTCTGGAACGTCGAGGATCCCACCTGCTCGTTGGAGATTCGGGAGCACAAGGGCTGGCCCGTGGCTAAATTTTGTGGTGGAGAGAAGAAGGCCAGTGTGGAGGCGGTGCAGCTGATCGAGTGGCTCACAAGTGACAACTGCCCCCATTCGTATGACTATACACCTTGTGGTAGGCATGCATAGACGAGATGCTGGAAGTGGTTACGTTGAGGGCTTTGGTGCGGCTGCACGGTGGGAACAGCCAGTCCACAGGAATGCAATTGCTCGGGTGGGTGGTGGGCGACAACTATCCACGTTCATGCGAGTACACCCTTGTTTTAGGAATACCTGGGATAACATTACTCTAGCAGATTTTCGGGAATGAAATCTCTCCGTCTCTTGCAGATTAATTTTCGTCCAACGGTAATATCAAGACTATGTGAAGTATCCACTCAAGAGGCAAGGATCGTCGCCATCCCTTTCATTCTGATGACAGTTTTTTTCAACGCTTCCAGCTTGAAAGTTCTCTCAGTGACGCTTGATGGGGGAAACCTTGATCTTTTCCAAGTTCTGATACTCAACATCATGGACACCAATCTGGGCAGGACCACTTCCTGTGAACCAGCGCTGAGCAGATGAGTCTCCACGAAGAAGCCATTGCAGCATGTATCTGCCAACCACGCCAGGAATTCCACCTGTGTTGGCAGGATAAAAGCCAGCACTATGGCCAAGAGCATGGTTTCCCTTCCAGCTAGGCGTGTTTGCGGGAAGACTTGCGTAGTCACGCTCGGCCTGGTCGCAAATTAGCAAGTCTTTGTCAAATCAAGAGTCAAAACGTACATTGGGGTAGGCAATATCACCCGGGCCTCCAATGATGTAGAAAATAGGCTTTGTCAATTTGCCAGCAATCTCTGCACTGGAAGTCTCGTTCAGCAAACCACTGTTGAAGATACCAAGATGGCCAACTCGCGGGTCGTTGGCACCAGCAAGATACGTCTCAAGACCGCCACAACTTTGTCCCCAGACACCGATACGAGAAGAGTCAATGTGCTTCCAAGCGCCTTTGCCGGCGTTGGCATGAACCCAATCAATGGCTTCGGTCATTGCAGCTGGGTTCTGGCCCGAAGCAGGGTTAGAAGGGTCGCTGGGAGGTTCGACATAGGTCCCAGGATCAACGAATGCTGCGCCGGTGGCTATGGCAAGAGCTCCATGCGAAGCAATCTCGCCAAGGAAGTTTCGGAAGGTCGCTCCGACTAGATTCATTAGCAAAGCAACCAGGGCCAAGCCTTCGAAAGCGACATACTGTGCACGAATTAGCATAGTCCGATTAATTTTGATGGATTATTCACCATGGCACGCAGGCTCCATTGCCCCAGATCACAACCGGAAGCTTCAGCTTGGAGCCCGCCGCAGACTCCAAGGGTTGGTAGAAGGTGTGGTCGGCAAGCGACTCCATCTCAAAGTAGTACTACTACGAGGTTAGCAGCAATTGGAATGAAACAGTCGTGGAAACATGCCGACTTGTAGGGTCCAGTCCCACCGTACTATCAGCCTTGTCAGTTTCAAATTAATCTCATAATCAGATGCCACGACGCACTGATGGGCCACGCTCCGTCTGGGCCAGGACGGTTAAAGCAAGCGCAACAGTAAGAGCGGATAAGGACTTCATGATGTCTGTTCAGGATGTACAGAACATTTACATCGGTCACTGCTGCTATTTGAATGGACGGAATACTCGCACAATATATAAAAGGCCCGTCGTGACCGTTACATCGGCACTTTTGTATTTAGCAGTTATTGCCCCGGCTCATTCTTTATCCCAACTCCACAATTCCCCGCGTTGCCGCAAGATAACCAAGAGATCTACAAAGCTAAATTTCACCCGTACCCTCCACAGTGGCATCCTGCTCAATTTGCCTTGGCTAGACGTTAGGTTGCGTCTGTGGGGAATTGGGAGCTTTCCCACATCCCCACATGCACCAGAGAGTCGGCATTTGTGCGGCAACTGGGTAACAGGCTGCGGGCTGTTGAAGATGTGGACAAGGCAGATATTGGGCTAGGCCTAATACATTTAAAGCAACGGAAATGCTATCGGAAACACGAACCAATTGAAGTGTCATTGGACCCTAGCTGTGGAAACCTTCAACCACCAAGATCGCGACACCATCGTGGATGCTGTCAAGTCATTTTCCTGAATGAAATGAATGAGGGCAAATATATTGAGATACGAGGAAAATCTACGGGAACAACTTTGGACACTCACGGAGAAGATTCTCGACGACAAGTTGGGATCCGCGGCTGCAAAATCGAGTGTTAAAGGCATTGCGACACGGAGCAAGACTTAGAGCAGTAACATATGGATTTATATACGTAGCCAAGGCTATCTACAGGGTTTTGATATAGGGTTGATCAAGCTCTCCCCGGCACTCGTTTTTTAGTCGTCAGGGTCGTCCAGTATTCTTCTCATGACACTTCCAAGTCTCTTCACTCCACTACCCAGGTCGTTCTTTGTGACGTAAGAGAAGGTCAATCACAGGAAGCCGTCAAGATCGACGATGCCCTCATCTCCAGACACCAGAAACGTATTCCCGCTCGCAACAATAAGCCTTTCACCCATTGCCACCTGAGCTACAACCTCAGAAGACAGTCCACTGGGTGGAGTCAACCACAGAAAGTATCTGCCATACACATCGCCACATTGTGGCAACAAATTCCAAAGTCATGACCTGCAGATACGTGGCTGTTAACGCCGGACCTTTCGACGGAGCATAAAGACATGAATGGGCCAACTGGGCCTTTCACTGCTACGTAGTCGACCGCAAAGAGTGTTTGGATCACAAAAGCAGTATCAGAAATATGACGGTATGTCTGCCAGAAGGCTTGAGTTCTTTGTTCGTGATATATAATCTCAGGAATATGTACATGGAAATGACGAGTACGAGTATTTAAACCGCCTCGACTGTGGCACCTGTCACGGTGAAAGAGTAGTCCAAACCCGTGGTGACATCGCTGGTCAAGCTGAAGGCATCATAAAGCACCAGCTCCTCAGGCGTGTTTGCGATGACTAAGCTGACCTCCTCGCCATTTGCGAGTTCAACTGATCCAGCACCATCCACAACGTCAACATAACGAGAAGCTCCATTGTTGCCTGACACGGCAAGAGTGGCAGTGTAAGCAGCCTGAGCTGTCACCTGGACTGATACAGTGCCACCGCTGGCGGCCAAGGGAATGATGTTGGCACCCATGTACATTGGCTTGCGGCCTGCCTTGACAGTGTAGGAACTGCCGCTGCCATCTACATTGTCATAGTTGAGTTGGCGCCGTTGTGCGACAAACGCTTCACGCGCACCAGGGTGCCCAATATCGACGTAGGCCATATGGGCCCAGTATGAGCCAACGATCTTGGCGACGGTGGTGCCAGTTCCAGCAACGCGCTGGAGCGTGTGCAATGGTGTTTCATTGCTGTCGGGCTCGTACTGAAGCATCATTTGGTGGAGGGTATCGTTACCGAGGCCTTGGATGTTGGCTGGGTTGTTGGTGAGGAAGGTCAGGAATGGCCAGGCCTCGTAGTAGTTGGCAGTGTTGGGAGTTCCGTCCACAAGAACTTGGTACGAGTCGCTGATGATCTTGGTCAGGGCCACCTGTGTGGTGGACGCACCGTCAAGACCGTGAGCCTCTCGTGCCGCCGCACAGAGGTCCGATGTCTGAACCGTGTCGGCAAACCAATTGGCAAATGTCTCCCACCAAGCACCAGTGCGTCCTTGGTGGACCCACGTGCGTTGATGGTAGTGTAGGCCATGGCCAAACTCGTGAATTACAACGCCAGGGGTTGTGACGTAGTCTTGCTGGACCTCGAGGAAAGCCATGCCTGTAGTGGCATCCGATTGCATGACTCCGGCCGCCCCAGGAAGGCTACCGAGAGAGTAAACGTTGGTCTTGGTCAAGGCCCCAGAGTCGCTCGCATCATTGAAGGAAAGTCCAGACGAGCGCCAGCCTAGGGTTGTAACGAAGCAATCATGTGCCGCTTCGAGCATAGCCAAAGATTGATCAGCCGCAGTGTCTGCGGCGTTGTAGACTCGGAAGTGAGCTGAGTCCTTGAAGTTGCTACCGCCAGGGCCGATATTCGGGTTCGCAGTATAGGAGGCCGAGGGGTCAACAGCCTCGGCGGCAGGATTCGCCACGACGGGATTTCTCACGGGATTTCCAACCGGAGAATCAGCCACGGGGAAGCCGACAGGGTCGGATCGAATGGGCGTGGCGGTCGGGGCTGCCACAGCCGAGGTGCCCGTATGGAGCGGGCATGCCCAACTGCGGGCAAGGAAGAGAGAAAGAGCAACGAAAGGAACCGTGGGCCTGCCCATTGTGGATAAAGAATGACTACCTGTAGTATGGCGACAAAAAATAGAAAAGAATGTATGAGAAAGACCGTGTGACGGATGAGGGGTAGGAACTCTTTCTCGAAGCAAGACGCCGGTCATATTTGAATGTTTGACCGGACTTCGTATAAGCTCCATTTTTTGTTTGTTTGGGGATAATGAAGGGGCTGTCTCATTGGTATTGTACGATTGTACCCACTTGTTTCGGACATCAGTCGTTTTTGTTGTTTTCCAGTTTCATATTTACAGGGTTCGGAGGAAAAAGTAAGCTTGATTGAAACCACTAAGAAGTGCATGATGTATGCACATTATGGATTTTCTTGTACGCAGCCTTTATATCTTTCAATGGGGTATGTATACAACTGGCAATCCTGAGCAGAATTCTAAGCTCGCCTTTCTTGCATATGTATTGCTCTTCTGTCCAACCGGTTTTGGCCCGTTTAATCAGTGGCTAGTTTCGTAGCGCCTTCACATCTTCCCACGCAACCGGGGTAGCTGTGGGGTTGAGAGTGATCTGCGCCCCTTTTAGTTTCCCTGCCCACGAGGGGGCTAACGTTTAGGGTATAGTCTAATATTCATGCAATCGGCATTTCATTTGCGTAAATTCTTGGCCTTGGTGATGGAAATGCTTTCGAAGAGAGGAGTTCAGAGAGACAGTAAGAGAGTTTTAATTAGAAAGGCGCCTAAGAGGCCAAGCCAACTCCAGATATAGCGATTCATGGCAATTCCTGACAAGACTACCGGGGTGTTAATGCTGATGGTAAATGGCATCATTCCAGGGCTCGGTATGTAGCGCGTGGGAGTTTGGCAGCGTGAGACTTCCCCTCAAGTTGATCATCAGCAGTCCGAAAGTGTCATAACTATTGAAAGTGTTCGAAGCTTAGGGCCATTTGAAGTCGTCATGTGTGTTATTCCGAACCGCACGGTTTTGGGAGAGAATATCCGGATCATGCATCATAAATCCGATAACTCTTCTCAGCGCTAATCGATATATCGATACTGTATCTCTTCAACTGTTCCCTAAGTAGAAATCTCCTCAATCATTGCCTCCCATTCCTCCCACATTGCCTTGGCGTACGTCTCATTCCGCAATACCTCAAGGCCCGTCAACGCAAGAATCTTTGCGGTTCGAATGGCTTGTTTGTGAGCAAAATCCTGATAGCATGACGTGTGAGCAGATTCCTGAATCATAAGTCGAGCAGTACTTACCGTTTTGGCAACATCGCGAAAGCCGCTGTTGTGAAATGGAGCAGTGCCACCTATAGGGAACATGGCCTGGATGGCAGGAAGAAACCACGAAACATTTCCCTTGCATTGATCAGCTTTGGTGAAACACCTCCGACTCTACAATATGGCTTACCTGGTCAGACGAAGCGGTAGCGGTATCATCCTTTTGGGCTTCTTCCGGGGTTGACAGACTAAATTCCGCGGTCTCGGGATCTTCTGCTGGATCGAAATGCTCTATTTGAAGCTTATAGAAAGTTTCTGTGAGCCGAAAACTTGGGTTCTGGTCCCAATAGTCCTGGAAAGGCGCGATATCGACGGTCGTATTTGTTGCATTGCTGGACGCGTACAGAATTGAGAGCACCTGTTCAAGAACCCTATCGCGTCGGGGTCTGCCCCAGCAAGTTAAGATATGACTTGTCAAACGATTATGGAAAGGCGTGTGCTTACCGTGACACACCACGAACGCCCCATTGGCTCTCAACTAGGTCCGGAATCACGTTGGCAACCATACCAGAGGGACCCTGAACAACATGGTGGATTCTATCCGATGGCTGAAGCTGCTGACGCAGAAGACCGGCCATCTGATAGGCAGCAACAAATCCATCCAAAGCGTTACGACCCTCCCAAGGAGCTGCCGCGGCGTGTGCAGTGGCTGGGAAGCGAATAAATTAGATCGCAGCCTGTTCATGGACGGGGTCTAGCCTTACCGCCTTTCCAAGCGACACTCGCCCTCCAAGAAGCCAAAGTACGGCCATACGCGCTATAAAAGGTGTTGGTTGGGTGAGCCATCAAGCTGCAGTCGAGATTGTCGTAAGCCCCGGCCTCCAGGAGCTTGACCTTGCCACCACCGCCTTCTTCCGCAGGAGTTCCCAAAAGACTGCATTTGTTAATCGGTGGATTCATAATAGTAGCCAGAAGTACACTCACACAACAGTTCCCTCAACTCCTCCATTTTCAAGCGCTTCTTTTACGCCAATAGCCGCCGCGACACCAACCGTAGCAATAAGGTTGTGTCCACACGCATGCCCCAGACCAGGCAGAGCATCGTATTCCGAGTTGAAAGACACGGCTCGGCCTCCTTCGCCGTTCGAAAACTCTGCCCGAAATGCGGTGCTGATGTTGTAGGCGCCCCTCGTTACTTTGAAACCTTGTTCCTCGAGGTAATCGGTGAGGATTTTATGAGCATGGACTTCTTCATAACCAATCTCTGGGTTTTCAAATATCTTCACAGAATGTTAATCTGGAGATCGCAGTCAACGGTGCGGACTAAGATGGTATACGACCTCTGTGTTAACCGTCCGCAAACCCTCATCGCGACTATCAATAGCAGCAAAAACGGAGGCAGATAGATTATTTGCGCAGCTCGACCTGGCTACAACGCTCAAGCTAAGCAAGGCTAGCGCAACTCTTTGGTGAAATTGCATTTTATTCGTGGTCTTGGTTTGTGGTAGAGTGACGGATCTCGGGAGAGTTCGCAAGTCTCAATTTATGTCTCCTTTTCACCAATGCCGTAAGTACTCCGATCTCGTATCTACAGTTTAACGGGGCATTAAGCTAACAGGCGATTAATATCTTCAACTAATTGCCATATCTATGAGGCCAATAGGGCATTCTTGTTGGCAAGCAGTGAGGATCGTCGGCGCGGGCCTTTGCAAGACTCCACGGATTGTGGGTCTTGCTAGCACGGTAAAGCATTCGGCAGTGGCAGGGTACAAATTAACCAGTTATTTCTGCTCAAGCATGGAGGAACGTCTTTTTGATCACAGATTTTTACAAGCGATCGGTCTGCGCAATGGACCTGTCAACGTCTGTAACTTGCGTCATTCACACTTCACAAACGCAGGCTTTCGGCTCTAGATATTATCTCCAGGCTTATCGAGTCGCTGATCAAACAAGAACTACATCAACGGCGGTGCCAACAATACCTGCGTGTCTTCGGCGTTGGCCACAGTAGGGGGGTTATGCTAAAGCACAGCCAGTAGTCTCTTGACAGCAAAGAGTGGCTTGCGGGGTATCCATAACAAAACGACTGACCTTCCAATTCGGATCACTAGTCTCGGGCAGGCTCCGATAACCGGATGTTGTTTATGTCGTAGTCCCGTCCTTCTCAAGCAAGAGAATGACCATTTTGTGGAGCACAAGACAACCAATGACGGGACTGAAAGTTCAATAAATCTTCGGCATGTCGGCGTGGAAGATGCTTGATGAGTTAGGTATATGTAAGTGTCCCATTGTCCCCCGGTATCCAACGTACATTTTCTACACCCTCCCTGGGTCCTGAGATAAGAATTCATAATGCTGGTCAAACATGGCATTCGACTTTTTCGTAGGCTATTAGAATAGGGAATGATGGACACTAGCTCATCTTTGGCCGTGTCCCGCTGTCTGACCTGTCACTTTATTATGTAACGTTTGGGGATTGATCACCAAGCGCCAAGATCAGTTTCACCAAAGTAGGAAGCGAGCAATGTCCAAATGACTGTAGGAGGCTCACACGATACCATATCATAGATCTATATAAATCACAAGATCAGAGGATGGAGGGCCCTATGGCCGACCTTCTACGTATTTTAGGGGAGAACAACGGTTATCGGCGCCTAAATGGACAAGCAAAAAGAAAAATGGTGAGAAAACCCATCCATCATCTCGTAACCCATGCTCAGATACTGTTCATGCTTAATAAATGACACTCGACATGAATTTATGCTCCTGTTAGGTTTCATATTTATAACATGAAGCGCGTCTAGGTATCATGCAAATACGCGAAACTTATTGTTGCTGAGTCAGTCGTCGATGCACCAAAAGGCACACAGATGAAGACCACGCAAGTTGAAACATACAAGCAAACTAAGTTCGCAGTTAATTATACTTGAGGCCATTTTGCCTAACCATTAGCAGAGCCTCGACTATATGGCCAGTAGGCTTGTCCAATCCTCTCATAGATCTAGCCATCGGAAGCATATTAGCTAGAGGCAACGAAATCAACGCAACTCTCGTAAGTTTGACTGTTGCTGAGCGAATACCAATACCACTGGATAACACACTTTCCACCCTCGTTGCAAGTTGAGGTTAGTCCTTCTGGAATGGTAATCTTGAAGTCCACTGCATCAAAAATTAGTCTCTAGGACCTCAATCGGCAAGGCCTTTGGAAAGACATACAGTCATCTCGATCTGGACCTGGATTGTTGACTGGCCACGCCTGCCACGTCTTCAGTGGATCGCCAATCACTTTGTTGCCCACTGGGTCAATTATTGAAACGTTCTTCTGAGATTTAGTCATGTTAATTGCGTGGAAATCCGGTATTGACGCACCGCATAGCCTGGCCGATGACCAGCAACTAGATTGACATGGAAATCCACGACATCTCCTGCTTTGAAGGAGTGGAGATTGCTCTTATTGTCTTCGTACTGGTAGCCTCGACAGACGTAGGCGTTGCATTTGTAGTTCGAATCCACAGTTTTGACAGCGGCCTCGATGGGACCAGCTAGGTCTGTGCACTTGTCAACGATGTTCTCTAAGCCTTTCAGACGGACGTAGTACCTCTTCTCAATATCTTAGATACTGGGGCGCCACACAGTTGGTCGGACAAGGCTCCGGGCTAATTCATGTTAGAATAAAAAGCCGATCTCAGGAGCCCGCGCATACCTTTCTTGGCGATGGTGAGTCGACCACGGCGTGCCCGAAAGCTCCGATGGCGGAAGATAACAAGAGACTGGTGAAAAATAACATTGAGTTGATCTGATGGGTAATTTTGGTCAAGGTGAAGCCTAGAGCGAGTGATAATTGAATTAAGCACATCAAACAGAACAAGGAAGGATAGGTGGTAAATATATACTGGCAGCGTCTTGTCTCCACTTCCCAATCCAACTGTTTCCCCTTCATTATGCCGGTTCATTCGAACATACTGGAGCCTACTGATATTGATCAAAACCTAATCAATTGCGTCAGTTTGACGAGGATTTCTATCATCACGGTGTCCGGCCTTAGATTAAAATATTGGATGAGAAGGGTCATGAATGGTGGAAAAACCAAGGAGAGCTCATATTGGGCCGGTATGATGCGGACGTCCCCTTTCCTATTTCAATATTCGTACATCAGAAACATCAGCCGACGTCAAGCCAAGGTCGGAGCTCACCATCGCATATGCTGGATGGAAGATCGACAGGAGGATTTCCATCGGCATATTGTTATGTGCTACACTCCTAATTTGGCTGCGACTGGAAATTTTCCTCCAATGAGTGAGAGCATGACCGACGTCGACTGCCACAAACGACATGCACAATGTAACGATAATACTGCATGGCTGATCACTTCCTTGACGTGAGCGTCCATTCTTATTAGCGATAGATAGCTGGCGATAGTGCCGAGGGCCTATTACAATCTTCCGTTGTCGGCAACCCGACGGAACCGAAAACAATGCGGCCGAGTCATATATAGCCGTCGCCTAGTTCCTCGTGCAGGTATATACCTCAAGCCCACAGCCCTTCTTTCACCCAAGAACAGTTTCTCTCATTACAACTGATTCTTCCAACCATGATGAAAGCAGTTACTGTTTTACTATTGGCAGTTGCCACAGCAGCCTTGCCATCTGAGAGTCGCCTGCGAAGCCTCCGAGCGCAGATTGGAGAGCCGTGTAGCATAGGTTACTGTCTCCAGAACGGCGGCACAACTGGAGGTGGCTGTGCGAAGCCTACCGTTGTGACCAATCTGGCACAGCTGAAAGAAGCAGCTTCACGCAGCGGCCCTGCTGTCATCGTTGTTTCGGGAGAGATTTCAGCACCTGTAGACAAGATCAGCATCTCCTCCAACAAGACTATCTTTGGCGAGCCAGGTAGTGGTATGGCTTGCCCATCTCTGCATGCTATCATAGCTTCTATCGGCTTGCAAAACACACTGACACCGCTATCTAGTCATCCGTGGTATCAGCCTCGAGATCAAGCGAGCTAGTAACGTCATACTCAGGAACCTCAAGATCGAGCGTGTGCTATATGAAGCAGGAGATGCTATTAGTCTCAATGTAGCAACCAATGTTTGGATTGATCATGTTGATGCCTCTGGAGACTTGACTGCTCCTAAGGAAGATTATGACGGTCTTCTTGACATCACCCATGCTAGTGACTGGATCACCGTCAGTAACTCTTACTTTCACAACCATGTAAGTCACAGGCTACCGCCACCTTACTCTTGTATTCTACTGATATCATACAAAGTGGAAGGCGACCCTTATCGGGCACGCCGACAGTAATGGTGCGGAAGATGAGGGCAAGTTGCACGTCACATTCGCCAACAACTACTGGCACAATCTCGACAGCCGGGTTCCCTCTGTGCGTTTCGGCACTATTCATTCTATCAACAATTTCTTCAATGGGATTGGTTTGAGTGGCATCAATGCTCGACAAAAGTCTCAGATCCTCCTTCAATCAAGTGTTTTCAGAGAAAGCACTGACACTGCCATCTACTCCGACGGCTCTGATTATCTGGGCTACGTCGTGGTAGATGACGTGGACCTTGGTGGATCGACAAACTCAGCTGGTCCTGGCACACTCACACCTGATACTTTGCCATATCCAAGTATTGAGGCTCTGGGTTCTGCGGCAGTACCCAACCTACTTCCGGAGTCTGTGGGCCAGCTCCTGTGAAGCCCTCCAGATCATTCGCAAGCCTCTTGAGATGATCCAGAGGTATTTAACGGATGCCAACCGATCTAAACACGGAACACTTGTGTGGTATATATGAATTCTTGCTGTTAATAAGCTCATAGCTATCTCCAATACGTGCAGTAAGTAAATGAAGCATACAGTCAAATTGTGATCATTCAACTGCAACTGTTGGCCCTCGACTCAAGGCGGTCTCGTGTTCATTGAAGACTTGGATGTTATGCTATGCTACCGTGATTGGGAGTTTTACTATAAAATTCTCTCCGATTTCATCAGAAATGCTTTTTAGAACATGAGGCAACAGGGTTGTGATGGCAATATCTTAGATTGAATTGGTGCATGATCGTAGGGATTCGAGAAGACGCATTTTATTTCTATCATTCCATAAAACTAACAGCTTTCTTCTCGAGCCTACACATTCTGTCCCGACAAGCTCATCTAGTAATATCTCCACTTTCGAGGAAATTTTACACGAAAGCCAATGAAGAAAACAAAATTTGACCAAGAACCCATTAACCGCTAGGCTATGTATATTTTGCTATGGATACAATGAGAAAAATGGTCCTTAACTATAGAGCTCTCGGGAAACTTCATAGCTATTGATGAAGTCAATGGCTTTCTTCCTCCATGTATCCTTCTCAACCCAGCTCTTTGTTGCGTTCATGACCAGATTCTTCGGCGACTTCTTATCATACTTGGGCCACTTTGGGAAGAGGCTCTCAGACTTGCCCTTTCGAACGTTGGGATCCAAATTGTTAACGAAACGGACGTAAGCCTCACCAATGTCTCTTGCTAGCTTGACATGGCTGTCGTACTCAGGGCTGGAACCGAGCAATCCTGAGATGTTTTGGAATGAGAAAGCCACGTTATCAAAGTGTTTGACGCCTCCCCAAGGATCACCGTTCCACAATTTCTGGTCGAAGCGGTAGCTGTATACTGTTTCGCCGATATCTGACCAAAGCTCAGCCATCTTGCGGCGCCCACTAATCATTACCACGTCGCCACCTATGGCGTAGGCTCGGCGCCATTGCGCTCCCCTCGTTGGATGCAGGGTGCAATTTGTGATAGAGTATGGCGGTTGGTTACACGGATCGTTAGGATAAAGATCCAGCAGCTTTCGCATTGTTGGTGGGCTTAGTGCATAATTTCTCCACCGAAACATCTCTTGGAATAGCTCTTCCTCGTTCTTAGGACTGCCTATAGCGAAGCCCTCGTCCGTGTTGGCGCCAATGATCATGGGCACGGAATTGAACTTTCGCTGTGGTATGAGTTGGCTTGGGTATCCTGTCAGGAATGTCCCATCGACCATTGGATTCCAAGTCAAAGCCTGGCGTGCACCGACAAGCGTTTCCTCGCTAACACCTCGAAGGCATGCTAGTTGGTCTCTTTGACCGTAACAACCCGTTGCTCTTGTAAGATTTTCGTGCGCAACAGTGTAGTAACTGAGGTCGTGAATCTATACCACCGTTAGCTGCTGTATCGCATGCATTGCATCTAGGAATAGAACTACCTGAGCGCCCGTAACACCACCGCTTTCCAAAATAGCAGCCCGGTATAGCTTGTCGTCGCGTCCATCATAACTGAACATCTGGTAGGCAATACTTTGTGCTCCAGCACTCTCACCCCAAATGGTTACTTTTGTTGGATCACCACCGAAAGCTTCAATATTCTCTTGAATCCATTGCAGAGCAAGTCTCTGGTCAAGGAGGCCAGCATTTGCAGAGCCTTCCTTCAGCAGATCGAAAGACTGCAAGAATCCCCAGATTCCCAGGCGGTAATTAAAGCTCACGCCCAGTATAGGCTGGTCAATATCTTGGCTGACTTTGACAATGCCAGAAAGATTGTACTGAGGATCGGCTGTACCGCCATTGTAAAGGCCACCGCCGTAGATCCACACTCTAGAATTAGATTAGTTGGTGCGTAATAAAAGAACATTTTGTATGACACGGACAGAACAGGCAGTAGCTTCTTTGGTTCCCCAGCCGGCCGCACGACGTTGATGGTCAGGCAATCCTCCGACAGGTTGGTAAGCTGAGAGAATTGCCTACAAGTGTAGCCGTACGTAGTTGCAGGTCTTTCACCCTCGAACGATTTGTCAATGCTCTGCGGCGCTTTGAATCGGAGTGGCCCCAATGGAGGTTGGGCGAAGGGGATTCCCAAGAAAGCATCTTGCTTCCAAGTGGTGAGCTGTGTCCCGACATAGGTACCATTCCGTGTTTGAGCTTTGGGGGCTTGGGCGTATGCAGGAGTCGCATTTGTTATTGTCAAGAACGCAAGGAGGAGAGTCAAAAACCCGTCAAACCTCCGATTTTCTCGAAATCCACCCCAGGAGGACCCCAGAGACTGAGTAGTCATACTGGCATGCAGTCTTTTGGCCTCTCTTGTTGCAAGTGATGATTACTGAAGGGACCCAGGGCACTCGAGCAAGACCCTTCTCGACTTGCATCTCTTTTCACCTTCCCCCTCCTTGCCGTGCCGATACTTATATACCGGGCAAACCATGACGAGGGCGCCTGCAATGGGGATTGGAAGTGGAGTTACCCCGGGCCTACGGCAGTTTCTCCAGGTCTCATTGGTAGATGAACAACTTTTTCCAGTATAGCTGGTCTAAGACGTGGTAGATTCTGCGCACAATCTAGGATAGTCGAAGCTGTAACATATTCCCACCAATGGCGTGGGCGCTTGGTTGGGGTAAGCAGGGGCTCGACGGCCTACGAGCGAGCTATGATCAGCCGACATGCACTGACCCATGAGCTGCAATGTATAGTTTATGATGCCAAAGTGTCCTTTGTTAGGCGCAAGAGGAAAGGACAAATGATTAGCCTTGCAGACCTTACATTGGTCGGAGTCAGAGCTAGTGCAGGGCTGTGCTTCTCAGAGGTCCATCAACTATAAGCAAAAGAGATTCATTTCGGCCGGAGAATAGCAGAAGGGCAATTTTTTATCACGATTGGTGCAGGGTAGTAACTGAACGAACTAATTACATTCTCACTTGCCTCAGACAAAAAAATGGCTCTGGACGTTTTAACAGGTTTACAGCGAACTTCGGCATATGCGCTTCGCGCGAGTTCTTGCGGGTATCGAATAATAAATCCAACTGTTACCCTTGAACTTCTGCATCATTTCACCAACTTGCGCTCATCATTCGTGCCTGGACTGCCTGGTTTGTGTGATGTCCTTCATTGCAACTCTCAATCACCCGTTCCAGGTAAGCCTCATTTCCAACATATTTAGTAACGAGCTTACCCAAGTCAGCACGTAACAAATGGCATCTCCCCACTGTTATTCAGCACTACTCTTAACCCTTGTTCTGAAATATGTTGGCACCAAGCGTGTCATCAATCAAGAGACTCGCTGAAAAAATTAGCGCGACTCACTTGGGTCTGGACAGCGCGTACCACCTTTTAGCACAGCAACCGCGCGTCTGGACAGAGACAGAGACAATCCGGAAGCGTTGGATTTAATGATGCAGCAGAATATGGGTAGCGCAGTGACGGCTTTATTGGCAATCGCAATCGGTCTCGCTTTGTTTCGTCTACAGGGATCAAAGCGACGAGGGAGCACCGGAACGCGTCTGGCCGAGGTGGTCAAACACCTACCGCCACCCACTCCGGTAGCTAAACAACTCAAGCAAGCATTGCCTGATGTTGTTTTCCTCTCATCCGAAGCCGCTGCCTTCAGAGAAATAGCTGATTCATATTGGCCGAGACAGCATCGCGAGAGTATTCCGGCATGCTTTGTGCGACCTAAGACCGTGGAGCAACTTCAGACAGCTGTCGAAATTTTGAGGCGCGAATTCGTCGCAGAGAAACAGGAGACCGATGGACAAAAAGGCTTATTTATCGTGAAGTCGGGTGGAGCTGCTCCAGCAACTGGCTGTTCAACATTGGAAGGAGGTGTGGTGATTGATTTGGCCGGCTTCCGCGATATCACCATCTCAGATGACAATTCGCTGGTTACAGTTGGCTCAGGTTTGAAGTGGCTGCACGTATATGAAGCTCTGGGAAAGAAAAATCTCATGATTGCTGGAGGAAGGACTAGCCCTGTTGGCGTCGGCGGGTTGTCTCTGCAAGGTAAGACCTCTTAAGGAGTTAGGGAAGCTTTCTACTAATAGCGAGAACAGGTGGTATCTCCTTTTATTCCCCCAAGCACGGGTTCGTTTGTTCTACCATTGTTTCTTACCAAGTAGTGTTGGCCGATGGCTCTGCCGTGACCGCATCGGAGTCATCACATCCAGATCTCTGGCGCGCCTTGAAAGGAGGGTCGAACAACTTTGGTATTGTCACAAGCTTTACAATGCCATGCTTCCCCGCCAACGACATCTGGTTTGGATGTAACTACATGTCTGGCTTCCAAGCACCAAGCCTCGTCAAAGCATTCCACGAGTATGTCAGAGACGCTGCCTCGGGGAGGCCAGGGTCTTTTGACGAGCATGCGACTGTCCCCATCACTTGTTTCGGCTATACACAGGATTTCGGCGTCCACGCCACAGCAAATTACCTCGGATACACCAAAAAGCCTACAGACAAGAAGTGGCCGGCCCATTGGAAAGGGTCAGCATTCGCATCCCTCTGGACGCTATGGAGCACAGCCAAAGTTCAGACACTAATCAGTGCGGTCAAGGAACTGTCGGATTCTTCACCAGCCGGAAACTATAATGTCATGGCTGTCACGACCGTCAAGAATGATTTGGAGACTCTACAGGCTGTGCTTGAAGCATATCATCAGTTTTCTGCTGCCGGAAAACGTGTCAAGGGGCTGCTTCTCTCGATGGTCATGCAGCCAGTACTGCCGCAATGGATGAATCAAGGATTTCCTAATGTCCTCGGTCTCGAGGATACCAATGTGCCTCTTATCATTGTCGAGATCACCGCGAAATGGAATCATGTGGAGGATGATGGATTTATCAGGAGTGAGTGTCGTCGTTTCGTTGGCACCGTCGACGCCGTCGCCGAGTCTCGCGGGGCCACCCATCGGTATCGATTTGCAAACTACTGTGCTGAGTGGCAGAATCCAATGCATGGTTACGGAACTAAGAGTCTGGAGTTCATGCAAGGTGTCAGCCGGAAGTATGACCCGGAGGGACTATTCCAGAAAGGATGCTTAGGAGGATTCAAGCTAGGTCCACAGGAGAATAGGCCTCCAACAGCTGTGGGGGG